>VDCT01001197.1:0-40000 GCA_009763385.1 Coix lacryma-jobi var. lacryma-jobi | reverse complement strand
TTTTTGGCACTTTCATTTCCGGAGGAACGGTGCCGCAAAACTCGCTCAGGAGGGCCGTTTTATCCACCGATGCACCGAAAAACTCACAGCTGAATGTTTCGCAACAGACGCACCCAATCATCTCCGTTTGACCCAAAACTCATGATTGGTGGGTTTTTGGCACTTCCATTTCCGGAGGAACGGTGCCGCAAAATCGTGCAGGAGGGCCATTTAAACCATTGATGCACGACAAATTCACGGTTGAATTTTTCACAACGGACGCACCCAATCATCCCTGTTTTACCAAAAACTCATGTTTGGTAGGTTTTTGGCACTTTCATTTCTGGAGGAACGGTGCCGCAAAACTCGCGCAGGAGGGCCGTTTTATCCACTGATGCACCGAAAAACTCACACCTGAATGTTTTTCAACAGACGCACCCAATCATTTCCGTTTGACCCAAAACTCATGATTGGTGGGTTTTTGGCACTTCCATTTCCGAAGTAATGGTGCCGCAAAACTCGTGTAGGAGGGCCATTTAAACCATTGATGCACGAAAAATTCACGGTTGAATTTTTCACAACGGACGCACCCAATCATCCCTGTTTGACCAAAAACTCATGTTTGGTCAGTTTTTGGCACTTTCATTTTCGAAGGAACGGTGCCGCAAAACTCGCGCAGGAGGCCGTTTTAACCCCTGATGCACCAAAAAATTCACAGTTGAATTTTTCACGATGGACGCACCCAATCATCCCCATTTGACCCAAAACTCATGTTTGGTAGGTTTTGGGCACTTTCATTTCCGGACGAACGGTGCCGCAAAACTCGCGTAGGAGGGCTGTTTTCACCACTGATGCATCAAAAAACTCACGGTTGAATCTTTCATAACAGACGCACCCAATCATCCCCGTTTGACCCAAAACTTATGTTTGGTGGGTTTTTGACACTTTCATTTTCGGAGGAACGGTGCCGCAAAACTCGCCTAGGAGGGCCGTTTTAACCACTGATGCACCGAAAAACTCACGGTTGAAGTTTTCACAATGGACGCACCCAATCATCTCCGTTTGACCCAAAACTCATGTTTGGTGGGGTTTTGACACTTTCATTTCTAGAGGAACGGTGGCGCAAAACTCATGCATGAGGGTCGTTTTAACCACTGATGCACCGAAAAACTCACGATTGAATTTTTCGCAACAGACACACCCAATCATCTCCGTTTGACCCAAAACTCATGTTCGGTGGGTTTTTGGCACTTTCATTTCTGGAGGAACGGTGCCGCAAAACTCGCGTAGGAGGGCCGTTTTCACCACTAATGCACCGAAAACTCACAGTTCAATTTTTTGAAACGGACGCACCCAATCATCCCCGTTTGACCCAAAACTCATGTTTGGTGGGTTTTTCGCACTTTCATTTCTGGAGGAACGGTGCCACAAAACTTGCGCATGAAGGCTGTTTTCACCACTGATGCACCGAAAATTTCACGCGGATGCACCCAATAATCCCTGTTTGACCCAAAACTCATGTTTGGTGGGTTTTTGGCACTTTCATTTCTGGAGGAACGGTGCCGCAAAACTCGTGCATGAGGGCCGTTTTACCCATTGATGCACTGAAAAACTCACGGTTGAATTTTCGCAACGGACGCACCCAACCATCTCCGTTTGACCCAAACCTCATGTTTGGTCGGTTTTTGGCACTTTCATTTCCGGAGGAACGGTGGTGCAAAACTCGCGCATGAGGGCCTTTTAACCATTGATGCACCGAAAAACTCAGGGTTGAATTTTTCGCAACGGACGCACCCAATCATCTCCGTTTGACCCAAAACTCATGTTTGGTGGGTTTTTGGCACTTTCATTTCCGGAGGAACGGTGCTGCAAAACTCGCGTATGAGGGCCGTTTTAACCACTGACGCACCGAAAAACTCACGGTTGAATTTTTTCGCAACGGACGCACCCAATCATCTCAGTTTGACCCAAAACTCATGTTTGGTGGGTTTTTGGCACTTTCATTTCCGGAGGAACGATGCCGCAAAACTCATATGGGAGGTCCATTTTACCCACTGATGCACCGAAAAACGCACAGTAGAATCTTTCAGAATGGACGCACCCAATCATCCCCGTTTGACGCAAAACAAATGTTTGGTGGGATTTTGGCACTTTCATTTTCGGAGGAACGAAGCCGCAAAACTCGCGCATGAGGGCCGTTTTAACCACTGAGGCACCGAAAAACTCACGATTCAATTTTTTGCAACGGACGCACCCAATCATCTCCGTTTGACCAAAAACTCATGTTTGGTGGATTTTTGGCACTTTCATTTTCAGAGGAATGGTGCTGCAAAACTCGCGCAGGAGGGCCGTTTTAACCCCTGATGCACCAAAAAATTCACAGCAGAATTTTTCACGATGGACGCACCCAATCATCCCCATTTGACCCACAACTCATGTTTGGTAGGTTTTTGGCACTTTCATTTCCGGACGAACGGTGCCGCAAAACTCGCGTAGGAGGGCTGTTTTCATCACTGATGCACCGAAAAACTCACGGTTGAATTTTTCACAACGGACGCACCCATACATCCCCGTTTGACCTGAAACTCATGTTTGGTGGATTTTTGGCACTTTCATTTTCGGAGGAACGGTGCCGCAAAACTCGAGCAGGAGGGCCGTTTTAACCACTGATGCACCGAAAAACTCACGGTTGAATTTTTCACAATGGACGCACCCAATCATCTCCTTTTGACCCAAAACTCATGTTTGGTGGGTTTTTGGCACTTTGATTTCCGGAGGAACGGTGCCGCAAAACTCATGCATGAGGGTCGTTTTAACCACTGATGCACCGAAAAACTCACGATTGAATTTTTCGCAACGGACGCACCCAATCATCTCCGTTTGACCCAAAACTCATGTTTGGTGGGTTTTTGGCACTTTGATTTCCGGAGGAACGGTGCCGCAAAACTCATGCATGAGGGTCGTTTTAACCACTGATGCACCGAAAAACTCACGATTGAATTTTTCGCAGCGGACGCACCCAATCATCTCCGTTTGACCCAAAACTCATGTTTCGTGGGTTTTTGGCACTTTCATTTCTGGAGGAGCGGTGCCGCAAAACTCGCCCAGGAGGGCCGTTTTAACCTCTGATGCACCGAAAAACTCACGGTTGAATTTTTCGCAACGGACGCACCCAATCATCTCCGTTTGACCCAAAACTCATGTTTGGTGGGTTTTTGGCACTTTCATTTCTGGAGGAACGGTGGCGCAAAACTCATGCATGAGGGTCGTTTTAACCACTGATGCACCGAAAAACTCACGATTGAATTTTTCGCAATGGACGCACCCAATCATCTCCGTTTGACCCAAAACTCATGTTTGGTGGGTTTTTGGCACTTTCATTTCTGGAGGAACGGTGCCGCAAAACTCGCGTAGGAGGGCCGTTTTCACCACTGATTCACCGAAAAACTCACAGTTCAATTTTTTACAACGGGCGCACCCAATCATCCCCGTTTAACCCAAAACTCATGTTTGGTGGGTTTTTCGCACTTTCATTTCTGGAGGAACGGTGCCCCCAAACTTGCGCATGAAGGCCGTTTTCACCACTGATGCATCGAAAAATTCACGCGGATGCACCCAATAATCCCCGTTTGACCCAAACCTCATGTTTGGTGGGTTTTTGGCACTTTCATTTCTGGAGGAACGGTGCCGCAAAACTCGTGCATGAGGGCCGTTTTACCCATTGATGCACTGAAAAACTCACGGTTGAATTTTTCGCAACGGACGCACCCAACCATCTCCGTTTGACCCAAACCTCATGTTTGGTCAGTTTTTGGCACTTTCATTTCCGGAGGAACGGTGGTGCAAAACTCGCGCATGAGGGCCGTTTTAACTACTGATGCACCGAAAAACTCATGGTTGAATTTTTTGCAACGGACGCACCCAATCATCTCCGTTTGACCCAAAACTCATGTTTGGCGGGTTTTTGACACTTTCATTTCTGGAGGAACGGTGCTGCAAAACTCGCGCATGAGGGCTGTTTTAACCACTGATGCACCGAAAAACTCACGGTTGAATTTTTTCGCAACGGACGCACCCAATCATCTCCGTTTGACCCAAAACTCATGTTTGGTGGGGTTTTGACACTTTCATTTCCGGAGGAACGGTGCCGCAAAACTCATATGGGAGGGCCATTTTACCCACTGCTGCACCGAAAAACACACAGTAGAATCTTTCAGAATGGACGCACCCAATCATCCCCGTTTGACGCAAAACTAATGTTTGGTGGGTTTTTGGTACTTTCATTTTCGGAGGAACGGAGCCCCAAAACTCGCGCATCAGGGCCGTTTTAACCACTGACGCACCGAAAAACTCACGATTGAATTTTTCGCAACGGACGCACCCAATCATCTCCGTTTGACAAAAACTCATGTTTGCTGGGTTTTTGGCACTTTCATTTTCGGAGGAACGGTGCCGCAAAACTCGCGCAGGAGGGCCGTTTTAACCCCTGATGCACCAAAAATTCACAGTTGAATTTTTCACGATGGACGCACCCAATCGTCCCCATTTGACCCAAAACTCATGTTTGGTAGGTTTTTGGCACTTTCATTTCCGGACGAACGGTGCCGCAAAACTCGTGCAGGAGGGCCATTTAAACCATTGATGCACGAAAAATTCAAGGTTGATTTTTTCACAACGGACGCACCCAATCATCCCTGCTTGACCAAAAACTCATGTTTGGTCGGTTTTTGGCACTTTCATTTTCGGACGAACGGTGCCGCAAAACTCGCGTAGGAGGGCTGTTTTCACCACTGATGCACCGAAAAACTCACGGTTGAATTTTTCACAACGGACGCACCCAATCATCCCCGTTTGACCCGAAACTCATGTTTGGTGGGTTTTTGGCACTTTCATTTTCGGAGGAACGGTGCCGCAAAACTCGGGCAGGAGGGCCGTTTTAACCACTGATGCACCGAAAAACTCACAGTTGAATATTTCGCAACGGACGCACCCAATCATCTCAGTTTGACCAAAAACTCATGTTTGGTGGGTTTTTGGCACTTTCATTTTCGGAGGAACGGTGCCGCAAAACTCGCGCAGGAGGGCCGTTTTGTCCACTGATGCACCGAAAAACTCACAGCTGAATGTTTCACAATAGACGCACCCAATCATCTCCGCTTGACCCAAAACTCATGATTGGTGGGTTTTTGGCACTTCCATTTTCGGAGGAACGGTGCCGCAAAACTCGTGCAGGAGGGCCATTTAAACCATTGATGCACCGAAAAATTCACTGTTGAATTTTTCACAACGGACGCACCCAATAATCCCTGTTTGACCCGAAACTCATGTTTGGTGGGTTTTTGGCACTTTCATTTTCGGAGGAACGGTGCCGCAAAACTCGAGCAGGAGGGCCGTTTTAACCACTGATGCACCGAAAAACTCACGGTTGAATATTTCGGAAGAGACGCACCCAATCATCTCAGTTTGACCCAAAACTCATGTTTGGTGGGTTTTTGGCACTTTCATTTCCGGACGAACGGTGCCGCAAAACTCGCGCAGGAGGGCCGTTTTATCCACTGATGCACCGAAAAACTCACAGCTGAATGTTTCGCAATAGACGCACCCAATCATCTCCGTTTGACCCAAAACTCATGATTGGTGGGTTTTTGGCACTTCCATTTCCGGAGGAACGGTGCCGCAAAACTCGTGCAGGAGGGCCATTTAAACCATTGATGCACGAAAAACTCACGGTTGATTTTTTCACAACGGACGCACCCAATCATCCCTGTTTGACCAAAAACTCATGTTTGGTCGGTTTTTGGCACTTTCATTTTCAGAGGAACGGTGCCGCAAAACTCGCGCAGGAGGGCCGTTTTAACCCCTGATGCACCAAAAAATTCACAGTTGAATTTTTCACGATGGACGCACCCAATCATCCCCATTTGACCTAAAACTCATTTTTGGTAGGTTTTTGGCACTTTCATTTCCGGACGAACGGTGCCGCAAAACTCGCGTAGGAGGGCTGTTTTCACCACTGATGCATCGAAAAACTCACCGTTGAATTTTTCATAACAGACACACCCGGTCATCCCGTTTGACCCAAAACTCATGTTTGGTGGGTTTTTGACACCTTCATTTTCGGAGGAATGGTGCCGCAAAACTCGCCTAGGAGGGCCGTTTTAACCACTGATGCACCGAAAAACTCACAGTTGAATTTTTCACAATGGACGCACCCAATCATCTCCGTTTAACCCAAAACTCAAGTTTGGTGGGTTTTTGGCACTTTCATTTCTGGAGGAACGGTGGCGCAAAACTCATGCATGAGGGTCGTTTTAACCACTGATGCACCGAAAAACTCACGATTGAATTTTTCGCAACGGACGCACCCAATCATCTCCGTTTGACCCAAAACTCATGTTTGGTGGGTTTTTGACACTTTCATTTCTGGAGGAACGGTGCCGCAAAACTCGCGTAGGAGGGCCGTTTTCACCACTGATGCACCGAAAAACTCACAGTTCAATTTTTTGCAACGGACGCACCCAATCATCCCCGTTTGACCCAAAACTCATGTTTGGTGGGTTTTTGACACTTTCATTTTCGGAGGAATGGTGCCGCAAAACTCGCCTAAGAGGGCCGTTTTAACCACTGATGCACCGAAAAACTCACGGTTGAATTTTTCACATTGGACGCACCCAATCATCTCCGTTTGACCCAAAACTCATGTTTTGTGGGTTTTTGACACTTTCATTTCTAGAGGAACGGTGGCGCAAAACTCATGCATGAGGGTCGTTTTAACCACTGATGCACCGAAAAACTCACGATTGAATTTTTCGCAACGGACACACCCAATCATCTCCGTTTGACCCAAAACTCATGTTTGGTGGGTCTTTGGCACTTTCATTTCTGAAGGAACGGTGCCGCAAAACTCGTGCATGAGGGCCGTTTTACCCATTGATACACTGAAAAACTCACGGTTGCATTTTTCGCAACGGACGCACCCAACCATCTCCGTTTGACCGAAAACTCATGTTTGGTGGGTTTTTGGCACTTTCATTTCTGGAGGAACGGTGCCGCAAAACTCGCGTAGGAGGGCCGTTTCACCACTGATGCCCCGAAAAACTCACAGTTCAATTTTTTGCAACGGACGCACCCAATCATCCCCGTTTGACCCAAAACTCATGTTTGGTGGGTTTTTCGCACTTTCATTTCTGGAGGAACGGTGCCGCAAAACTTGCGCATGAAGGTCGTTTTCACCACTGATGCATCGAAAAATTCAGGCGGATGCACCCAATAATCCCCGTTTGACCCAAAACTCATGTTTGGTGGGTTTTTGGCACTTTCATTTCTGGAGGAACGGTGCCGCAAAACTCGTGCATGAGGGCCGTTTTACCCATTGATACACTGAAAAACTCACGGTTGCATTTTTCGCAACGGACGCACCCAACCATCTCCGTTTGACCGAAAACTCATGTTTGGTGGGTTTTTGGCACTTTCATTTCTGGAGGAACGGTGCCGCAAAACTCGCGTAGGAGGGCCGTTTCACCACTGATGCCCCGAAAAACTCACAGTTCAATTTTTTTACAACGGACGCACCCAATCATCCCTGTTTAACCCAAAACTCATGTTTGGTGGGTTTTTCGCACTATCATTTCTGGAGGAACGGTGCGGCAAAACTTGCGCATGAAGGCCGTTTTCACCACTGATGCATCGAAAAATTCACGCGAATGCACCCAATAATCCCCGTTTGACCCAAAACTCATGTTTGGTGGGTTTTTGGCACTTTCATTTTTGGAGGAACGGTGCCGCAAAACTCGTGCATGAGGGCCGTTTTACCCATTGATGCACTGAAAAACTCACGGTTGAATTTTCGCAACGGACGCACACAACCATCTCCGTTTGATCCAAACCTCATGTTTGGTCGGTTTTTGGCACTTTCATTTCCGGAGGAACGGTGGTGCAAAACTCGCGCATGAGGGCCTTTTAACCACTGATGCACCGAAAAACTCACGGTTGAATTTTTCGCAACGGACGCACCCAATCATCTCCGTTTGACCCAAAACTCATGTTTGGTGGGTTTTTGACACTTTCATTTCTGGAGGAACGGTGCTGCAAAACTCGCGCATGAGGGCTGTTTTAACCACTGATGTACCGAAAAACTCACGATTGAATTTTTTCGCAACGGACGCACCCAATCTTCTCAACTCATGTTTGGTGGGTTTTTGGCACTTTCATTTCCGGAGGAACGGTGCCGCAAAACTCATATGGGAGGGCCATTTTACCCACTGATGCACCGAAAAACACACAGTAGAATCTTTCAGAATGGACGCACCCAATCATCCCCGTTTGACGCAAAACTAATGTTTGGTGGGTTTTTGGCACTTTCATTTTCGGAGGAACGGAGCCGCAAAACTCGCGCATGAGGGCCGTTTTAACCACTGACGCACCAAAAAACTCACGATTGAATTTTTCGCAACGGACGCACCCAATCATCTCCGTTTGACAAAAACTCATGTTTGCTGGGTTTTTGGCACTTTCATTTTCGGAGGAACGGTGCCGCAAAACTCGCGCAGGAGGGCCGTTTTAACCCCTGATGCACCAAAAAATTCACAGTTGAATTTTTCACGATGGACGCACCCAATCATCCCCATTTGACCCAAAACTCATGTTTGATGGTTCAGCCCCATAACGCTGCATCCAGTTCATTCCCAAAATCACATCTAAGGTTTGATGGTTCAGCACAATCATAGAAGTGGGATAAACATGTCGTCCCATCTCTATAGGAACTTGATGTACTATCTCATTGGCAAACAGTCGACCCCCAGGCGACAGTATAGATATTTTCCCTTTGGATTCACATATTGGAATTGCATGCTTCCTGACAAACTCTCTATTGATGAATGAATGCGTTGCACCAGAGTCAAAGAGTGTAACTGCTAATTGGTTGGCAACAGGGAACGTACCCAGCATAACCGGTTCGCCTTCTGGAATAGTCTCAACTTGAGTATGATGAACCTGTCCAGTCTTGGGTACCACATAGATCTTCCGTGTGCCTGGTCGAGAGCCAGATTGGTTGCCTTGCTGCTGCTTATTCTGTAGATTAGCTTGATTACCTTGCTGGCGAGGGACATTTGAGTTATAATTCTTCGGTGAAGGACAACTCTTAGCAAAGTGTCCTGACCCGCCACAGTTGTAACAGGGGTTACTGGTCTTAGGAGCATTTGTGGATTGGGAGCTAGGTGCATTGGCTTGACGTGGGTACTGGAACTGAGAAGAGGCCTTGGCATTAGCTTGAGGTTGGTAATATTGCTGGGGTGGGCGAGCAGGTACATGTGCATGAGGAACAGGGTGGTATAGGAACTTGGGACGTTTCGGCACACTCCCAGATGCGCCAGCTTGAGCAGTCTTCCTCCTTTTTGCTTCCTTGTGCACACGATTCTTCTCTTCAAGAGTAATGGCAATGCTCACAATGTCATTGAAGGTGGAGTTGGCACAGGTGGTCATCATGGTTTGCAGCTTGGTGCTCAGCCCTCGCATGAAGCACTGCTTCTTCTTAGCATCAGTGTTGACATGATCAGGAGCATATTGGGAGAGATGGTTGAACTTGCTCACATACTGCATCACGGATTGAGTACCCTGCTGCAGCTTGAGAAACTCCTCTAGCTTCATTTGCATGACACCCGCTGGGATATGATGTGCTCTAAATACTTCACAAAACTCAGCCCAAGTAACTTGGTGTCCAGGAACTTGTGCGGCCAGATAATTTGCCCACCAAGTGCCTGCCGGTCCTCTAAACTATTGTGCGGCAAATAAGGGCTTCTGAATGTCGGTGCACCGGATTAACTCAAATTTTTGCTCAATAGTATGCAGCCACTCATTTGCTTCCAAAGGCTCTTCAGCTTTGGTGAAGAGCGGAGGGCGAGTATCCATGAAATCTGAGTACGTGCTGTTGGCATTCGGATTTCCTTGCTCGCGGTGTCCTGGCCCGCGACCTTGAGCCATAGCTTGTAACAGCCTAGTGTTATCAGCTGTCACAGTGGCTAATGCAGCAATTGCGTCGGCCAATGTCGGGGGTAGCCGTGGTGGTGGTGGAGGGTTTCCCCCCCTGGGATGTACCAGCCCCGGAAGCACGCGTATTCACCGGCATCTGTAATATACAGCAAGTATTGCACAACATCCATAAGTACTCATAATTAACTTAGTCATAAACTTCCATTACATTAGCAAAAGCAGTTGCATGAACATCACAAGGTCTGATTTATTTATTACATAAGTCCGCTCCTAGCAGGACTATCTAGTGCAACTATCCTCCCATACTACTAGTTAGAACTACCCGAACTACGATCACTCCTCATGGTCAGTGTCGAGGCCGGAGACGTGACCACCCTCGTCGTCACTATCGTCGATCTCAATCACCAACTCGGGCTCGTCCTCCTCCTCGTCGGGCTCTCCTTCGTCAGCCAGGACCACACCGTCCTCCATCTCGGCTGCCCCTGGAGCATGGTGAGGATGGAGCTGGTTATGCAGGGCGTGAATCTGCTCATGGAGATTGTTGGCATACACCTCCATATCCTCTATCTGAAACTCAAGCTCAAAGACTCGTGCGCGGGCTTGGTTTTCTCGGATCCAGGCTTCATCCCTCTGAGCACGGAACTGCTCATTCTCAATCTCCAAATCAGCTTCTACCTTGGATGCCTCACTAAGGTGCGCGCGCAATACAGCCTCCAGTTCAGCTGCCTCCTTCAGCTGCTCGCGCTGAGAACTAATGATCATGGCGTCCAGAGCTCTATCCCTGGTGGACTCTGCTAGGGTAGTAGTGAGCCTCCGGATCTCTGCAAGGAGCTCTGCCTCAGGACGACGGGTGCTACGGCTGCTGCTAGCCTCCCCTGAACGCGGCGCGAGCTGGCGACGCGGGACTCCCCTTGGCCCCGTGCTCTTGCGCGCAGTCTGCTTAGCGCGAGCCATCCTGGAATAATTTTAAACTAAGGTCAGTTTCGTGCCCCTATAAGTTAGCATAATTATACCCATGACCCGATATCTATTAAAGGAGGAGAATTTTATAATTTAATTGATGCAAGATGAAATGATGCAAACTTACGATTCTACGCATACGACATTATTTGCTTACTTACATACCTACCAAAATAATTTTTGTAACCTTTTTAAACATAGGGCAATACTTTCCAGCACACCTCCTAGTAAGCAAGAAGTAAGTTGAGGAAAGCGATAGATAAGATTAGAAAGAGTCTTTTTAGATTTTTCTTAGAAAATAAATTTTTAAGGTTTTTCAAAGTACCATAATGATTGCCACGGGGATCCTGCTCCGATACCAAGCCTGTAACAGACTCACCCAACAATGTGGCCCACTTACACCTGTCATTTGTCCAACGACCTCTGACTGCTATGTAAGTGTGCCACAAGACTGGATTAATCTGTTGGATACGATCGATGTATCCATGGGTCACAGGAATCATCCGAGTGTAATCATTACAGCAATATACATTTCATACAAAATACCAGATCGGAGAATTTAGCGGAAGTCTTACATAAACTGTATATTACAAACCAGTGTTCATTATTACAACATAGATGAAAAGGAGTTCAAGTTGCGATAGTACTAAGTGCTGGAATAAACGTCTGATAACATAACCATACTAATAAACCCTGCCCAAGGGCACATCACTTATCGTCCTCCACCGGGAAGATGGTCATACAACAAGGTCCAAAGCACAACTGCTCACCGGGCTCACCTGCAACAAGGGGTCATAGAACCCTGAGTACAGGAGTACTCAACAAGACTTACCCGACTAATAAATTGGGGAGAAGACTCAGGAATGCAGGCTGAGGGGGAAGTCAAGGTGAGGTTTTAGCAAGAATCCAAAAGTTTTCCTTTGCATAAGAGCTCCTGCAACTAATTAGTTGTGTCATTTCATACTTCTAATATTAACTAAGTAAATGAATGTACATCATAAAATCAACCCATTAATCCTCCTTTGTTTCATCATTAAACTACGCTGAGGGGGCGAGGACGAGTCTCCTTTTCTCGTGGAGCAAACGACGATTCGAACCGCTTGATCTACCCAGCTGGGGCTTCCTTATCACACGACATATGCGAGACCGAACTCGCATATATCAACCGTCCCGTGGATCCGCTCAAACCGGACCGGAGCCGCGCCACCCGGGAATACAGTACACCACCGCCCTACCTCGGCCTTGCTGAGTCCGTCCAACAGGGGACCGAGCAGGGTGGGTACACGCTACTTCCCGCCATCTCTCCACTCCCAGTGCGCGGGTGCGCCGTTCCAGTAAGAGCATAGCCACAGTAGGGCTTACCGTAGCATGTGACCAGTACTAACAAATAGTTCTCGATCCAACGGGCCAACAGCGGACGGGTCCTAAGCGACACAGGCGGAAACACTACACCAGGACTCCCTTCCTGTGCAATGTTACCCGCCCGGTCTCAGTTTAATTATACCATCCCAACCGGGGAAGGGTTCCCAACAATAGCATCTCTCATTTCAAAAACCTACTCTAATGAGCAAGGCTAAGCAATCTAAGCATTTGTAAATAACCCAGTGACAAGGATAGTATAAGGAATAATCAAGGTAGTCAATGCATCAAGTAGGTAACATTCAACTCCTAAACTTAATGCACAAATTTTATCAACAAGTATATTATTTGAAAATTTCAAGGTAGTGGCAAATGCACCGGGGCTTGCCTTGGGGTTCTTCTTCCGGCTCGCTGCCACAAATATCAAATCCCACTTCGTAGAATACCGGTGCCTCACGAGCTGCAATCTCCGGTTCCTCCTTGCTAACCTCGGTTTCTAAACGCAATACACGAACGAGAACATATAAGATGCATGCGATGCGAATATGAATGAATGCTTATGATGCTAGACATATGTAAGTAGAACAGTACAGCAGTAAACAATAATCCAAAACTGAATTCAAGAAGAAACAACACAATTGGAACAAAATTTGTATAAACGATAACCCGAACAGATTTCATGTACCAACTTGTTCTAACCATAACTGGAGCTACCAAATAGCTATTCAGGTGATTCAGGACAATCTGGAAAGCTTAACAAATTCTCTACAACTTTCCTGTAATACACAACAGCTGATTCCAGGATCTTATGGACCAAACCATTCATTTGGTTAAACCTGTCCAGATTCTGGACAGCACTGCACACCCAGTTTGTACAGAACATAACTCCCAGCATATACTTCCAATAATTACAAAATTTTAGGAGCAACTAGATATACAAAAGTGCTACAACTTTGCTATACAACATTTTGACAGAAAATCAAATTATTATGATGTTAACATGTTCCCATTCAAACTGGTTCACAGATCAAAATCAACTTAGCAATTGCCAAACTAAACTATCTAATTGATCACTAAGGGTCATATGTTTACCCAAACTTTTGGTGTAAATAGTCCCTAAATATAACAACAATGTTACATTGATTTATGGACAGCAGATAGGATAACAAAAATTATAAGACCTTATTAATAATTAACTAATCATTATTTAACTAATGGCTTAGTTATTAAGGTTTAAAATTTATTTTCACAAAAAGGGCTAAAAGTTTTACTAGGGATGTGTTATGTGTTACTAAGCACTACAAAATTTGTTTCTCAATTTTTGGACCACAGGAACAGCCTACAAAAATTGTTTAAGGAGTCCAAACCATTTATTTACTATTTTAATACTCCAATAAAACTTATCCAAACTTTCAGTTTCGTATTTTTAAAATTTTCTTCTCATGTCAGAGAGCTTACCCAAAAATGTTCATGATTTTAGGAGCTGTAAATTAATGGTGACAAAAATAACAAAATGCAGCACTATCCAAAAACGCTAAAATAGAAAACAACCCTAACACTAAGCCTCGGAGATGCGGGGCTCGGAGCGTAAGACTCCGCTTCGCCCGAGGCCTGCGCGACGAACCAGTGCCGAGGCTCGCGCGAACGGCAGTGCCGAGGCTCGCGCGCGCACCGGCGCTGACCGCTGCGGCGACGGCGTTGACTACCAGCCAACTCGCCGACGGCGAGGCTAGGGGTTCAGCCGAGGCTTCCAACCCGTTCGGGTTTGCCTCGCGAACTCGCCCGAGGTCTCGGTCGGGGCTAAGGACGGCCGCAAACGGAGCTAGCCAGGCCTCGGAAAATGGCGGCTTTTTCCGCCGTTCCCGACGGCTTGGCGGCGTCCGGCCGCTACGACAAAGAAATGACCAAACCGAGGCAAGCATCGGCATCAGAGGCCTCACCTAGGGCTGAACCTTGACCGCGGCGCGGGCGGCGTTGACCGTCGGCGTTCCTCGCCGACGGCAAGGCTAGTGACCCGACCAAGACTAGCTACACATGTTTCCCGACATCGCAAAGCCATTGGTGAGGTCGGTTAGGGTTAGGGTTGGCCGGAGCTACCTCGGCTACGAGAATGGCGGCTCGGCTCCGCCGTTCATGGCGGCGCGGTGGTGTTCCGGCGGCTTAAGCGCGGTAGAGTTCAAACGAAGAGAAGCAGGAGCACCAGCGAGCTCACCTAGGGTTAGAACTCAAGCTGTCACGGCCGGAGAAGCTCGGGAGTTTGGGGTCGACGGTGGCGGTGATGGCGTCGCGGCGGTTCCGGCGTCGCGGCGCTGTTCCGGTGAACCTGCGTGGTAGGGACTCGGATGTCGAGCCGACCAGAGAGAGTGAGGGAAGGCGGAACTATCGGTGCGGGTTAATTGTCATGAGAGGAACGGAGCTCACCGTACGACAACGAATTCGTTAATGGCGGCGCCTCACCGGAGTTGGACGAGAAATGCTCGGACCGAGCAATGTGGGTGACTGAAGTTCGATTCAGTGGGTGGAGAAGTTCATGGGGTTATGGCAGAGCTCGGGAAAACGTTGTTTGCGATGGTGGAAGCTCGACGGTGGCGCTAGAGCTCGGCGGAGCTCCTCTGCACCACGCCGGCGGAGACCGAGGAAAACGGAAAGAACGAGGGATGGAACGGGAAGCTGGTTTTGTGGACGGTGAGGAGCTCAGGCAGTGTGCCAATGAGTTACGCATGCAAAGGGAGAGAGTGGCGCGTGGATGTGAACGTGGCGATACAGGAAATGCCGTGGTGGACTAGATGGCTGCTGTGGAGGCCATGCAAGGTTCCATAAACTGTAGCTACAGTAGTTCCTGTCCCCTCTCAAAATGTGTCCAAATTTTGAACAGAAGTGCAAAATCTGTAAGAATGAAATTTGTTCAAAATTTTATGCTCTACAAACTTGCTTAAAGGATCATGTTCCAATTCGGCCTAGTTTTTGAATTATAGTTTGAATTCAAATCTGCCCCAAACTGAATTCTCAAATTACTTTAGAATTTTTTGAAGAAGTTTAAATTCTGTGAACATGAAAGTTGTCACATTTATGATTTCCTACAACTTTGATTTAAGGATCAAGGTCAGATTCTCAAGAGTTTGAAAGCTGTAGTTCAATGGTAGATTCTAGGGTTTAAACAAATTTGTTTCAATTCAAATCCTGTGCAGAATCCATGTTAACTTTATATACCAAAGTTGTTCCATTCATTAGTACCTACAACTTTGTTTTTAGGGCCATGTCCAGATTCTACTTGGATCATAGTCTCTATCATAGGGCCACTATAATGACTTGTGATTTCATGAACCATGTAACCCTATAATCTTATTCTTTCTAGAATTCAGCCACTATGATACCCTAAGCATCACACATCAAATGAGCAGAACAGAATTTAAACACACACATGATGCACTTGAGATCAAGTTCTAAGCAAATTGTAAATGCATCATTAGTGTTGCTACATGAATGCTTTCCATGCTCATGATGACATGTCAGGTTTTATTTAGCTTAAACACTAGAGGTGTTACACCTGACCTAACCCTAGGTCGGTTGGCTGCCCACTATAAGAACCCCCCTCACTCATTTGGGCTACAAATACCCCCCTGGCGACACTACTTCATTCGTACCACAACACAACACCATCATATCTCATACAAGAGAAGCAAAGCAAATAGAAGCAAGCAAGTGAGAGCTCAGAGAGCTTAGGCAAGTAGGTAGCTAGTAGAGCAAGGCATCTTTGCCCTCGCGGTAGCGCTGCTCAAGGCTTAGCTCAAGAGTAGTGGCGTGCGAGTGATCGGTCCTGGAGCTAGGAAGAGTCTTCCTTCATCTCCAGTTCAGGTTTTGCTCTTGTATCTCAATCACTTTACTATATTCTAGTTCATCATTTCAAGTATTACTTTATTCTACTTATCAGTATTGAGTGGTATACTTGATTGATTGCTTGAGTGCCTAGCTGTCCTAAAGTTCAATTCACTTAGCCATAGTAGTTAATCTCTAGTGAGCTTAGTGTTTGATCTTTGCCAATAGGTTGCTTAGTTAGTTTAGTGTTTATCTTATTAAGTCAAGTGTTTGCTCTGACGTCCACAAGGGTGTTTCTATTCAAAGCTAGGGTAGAGATAGTTAGAATATAGTTAAGCGTGGTGCTTAGTTATAGACTTACCTTCAGATACGGCTGGACCCCCCGGATAGCTGTGGTAGCAAGCAGGTGGTGACAGCCGTGTGCGCCTTGAATTCCACCACGTAGTTGGCCCAGTTTAACAGTAAGGCTCGTTGTGCTAGCGTTCAACCTAAGGAAGTGGTAAGGCTAGTATGCCTCGATACTTGACAAGATAGGAATAAACTTTACTCAACTTAGTTACTTTATGGTCTTTTGCCTGCCTTGCTTCGTAACTATCTCGCTTCGTAGTTATCTTGCTTCGTGGTTATCTAGGAGTAGTCAGTAGTTATTAGTTAGTTATCCTTAGTTATCCTATTCTGTCCACCTATCCATCCACCTTACCCTTAGCCATCCATTTCATCCTTACCTATCCACCCATATATTCTTTCTAGCCTCTCTTCTCCCCTTTTCCCTTTCTTCTCTTTTCTCGACTCTCATCCCCTCCTTGAGTCAACTCATACACCACCCTAGCCTTCCCTTGGATCAAATAAATTGACACCTGGTACTCCAGGCGAAGTGGCTACTACGATAGTTCTGTGCGCTTGCAGAATCTCCTCCTGGTAGATTGCATTCTCTCTAGCTAGCTCCTACTAGTGTCAGGATTGACAACCCCACTTGGCATTAGTAGAAAGCTGCTTTAGCTCCACTCCTTTAGGTATAGTGACCGGTCTTGCTTCAAGCATTTCTGAGTGCCGTTGCCGGGGATAGACTCCATAGTCTACTCCTAGTAACAACGTTAGCAAGTGCCAACAAGCATTCCTTGGCCATTACGGGGGATAGTTACCTAGCACTATCTTTAGTGAAGCTAAGAACTACCAACAAGCATTTCTGGCGCCGTTGCCGGTGAAGGCAATCGATGTATCGGTTGAGTCCGTGTCGAATTTATCTTCGCCTAAGCTCCTGCTTAGCGAATCCCATCTTACCCCATTCTTTCTTTCCTTAGTTCTTCTTATCTTTTTCCTTCATCTTCTTCAACTTCTTTCTTTCTTATCTCGTTCTATCTTCACAATGGCCAACAAAGCCATTAGTGAATTTTCTGCTCCTTCTACCGCTAATATAGCGATAGGACCAGACGTGATCGATGCCAACCTCAATTTTGAGTTGAAACTGGCTCTTATCACGATGGTCCAAGCTAGCCCGTTCTGTGGCAAAGCTCATGAGGATGCCAATGCTCACCTCCAACAATTCTTGGAGATTTGCGGCACCTTCACCATTAAGGGATAACCCAAGAAGCCATCCGTCTTTGTCTCTTTCCTTTCTCTTTGCTAGGAAAAGCGAAGCAATGGTTCTATACCGATCGCAACGCTGTAGACACATGGGACAAGTGTTCCAATGCTTTTCTCGCCAAATTCTTTACGATGGGCAAGACGAATGCTCTGCGCAACAAAATCTCCAGCTTTACGCAACAAGCCGAGGAATCTATTCCCGAGGCTTGGGACAGGTTGCAAGAGTATGTCGCTGCTTGTCCGCACCATGGTATGGAGGACTGGCTATTGATCCAGAACTTCTACCATGGCCTAAGCCCACTCTTTAGAAGCCATTTGGATGCCGCCGCCGGCAGTGCATTCTTTTCCCTGAATATTGCAGATGCTAAGGCTCTCATAGAGAAGATGGTGGCAAACCAAGGATGGAATGACAAAAGACTACAACCCCGTAAGCGAGGTATGCATTCCCTTAAGGAGGCCGACATGATCGTGGCCAAGATGGACCTACTGGCAAAGAAGCTGGATAGCTGTGAGAAGATGAACCAACAAGAGAGTGTCCAATATCTGGAATCCTACATGACTTGTAAAGTCTGTGGAGAAACCGGACATTCTGGGAGCCACTGCCCCGAGCTACATGAAGATTTGAACTTCATCAACAACAGTAACGGTTTTCGTCAACAGAATCAAGGATGGAATCAGCACTCCAATTCTCAAGGTAATAATTCATTCCCTTGCTCTAATTTTCATAATTCTGATAATTTCTCATTCTTGAAGAATTTAGTTTACTCACAAGGTAAAACTACTGATTTCTTGAAAGAGAGATTAATGGCGAATGATAAAATTCTTGAGAATATAAATGCTAAATTGGAACATTTCTCATCTGCTCTGTAAAATCAATTAAGCTTTAATAAGATGTTAGAAACCCAATTAGCTCAACTTGCTGCTATCATACCATCTTTTGAATCTGGCAAAATTCCTGCTAAACCTGACATGAAAACTGCAAATATGGTTGAAATAAAGTATTTTAGCTATTATGAAGATCAAACCATGACTGTTAAAAGGGTGATCCTGGTAGTCCCATAATTAGATGCTCAATCTTTGGTGAAGTCTTTAAAAATGCCATGTGTGATTTAGGATCGAGTGTGAACATTCTATCTAAAGACTTTTATGAAAACTCATTCTTTCCACCCATGTCATCCACATCTGCCTATGTCGTGCTAGCTGATCAATCCACTTGCTATGTAGAAGGAATAGTTAATGATTTACCTGTTCATATTAGAGGTTCCTATGTTCCTGCTGATTTTATAATACTAGATATGGGAAATAGGAAAGATGTGCCTCTAATCTTAGGTAGACCCTTCTTGAATACTGTTAATGCTTGCATATATGTGGGAAGTGGTAAAATTCAAATGACATTAGGAGGGAGGAAGGAAATATTCTCCTTTTCCCGTGGTCCCGCATATGCCGCTAACATATAGGTAGCAAAACCCGTTCGTACCAAGAAGAGGCGTCCAAGAACAGGGTGGAGCAGAAAGAGAGAACCACCTCCTCCTAAGTTGTGTGATTCACATAACAAGGGAGAGGTGCCAGAAGAAGAAGAACCTGATGATGTACTGAGAGAAGAAGTGCCCAAGGAAGAAGAAGACCCACCTGATAAGGATGAAATTCCATGGACCTAAGGTATGGTTTTATTTTAATTTTCCCTTCAATTTTCCTTTTTCGAATAAATACATATGTCATGCATGAAACTAAAAAAAAAATCACCAGTTATCATTAGTTATATGCATAGGTGTATGTTAACTTAGTTAGAACAATAAAATATCATAATAGGACAGTTTCCCTTTTTCACAACATTAGATACTTTCCCTTTTAATGAAATGAGAACAAGAGCTCCGACTGAGACGAAGAAGATCTTTTCACCAAGCAAGAAGCCAGCTTGGGGGAGACTCCCGCTCCAATAAGGTATGTCTCAAGCCTACACTTTACATTCAGTTCTTAGATTCTATATCTTTTGAATGTCACATGCTTGCCTAAATAACCACTCCATGAATAAAACTGATAATATCTGCTTAAACAAGTTGAAACCTGAATAAGATTGGAAATATGTCATGCAAATGCTATTGTTATGGTTGAATAACTGGTCTTATCTAAGTTGTAGCTTTTGTGGGTTGCACATGCTTTAACTGAAATCATGCTTAGTGAGTAAAGTTGGTAAGAAATGGAGTAATTCTTTAACTTGTTAAGATGAAATTAGGACCTAATCTGGAGGATTTATTTTAAAAATTATGAAAACCTTGCTAAAAGTTCCTCCTAGATTTTATCTCATCCCACCACCAGCCAAATATTTGTTAGTCATTAGTCAAAACCACAAAGAGCTTTGTTTGTGTTGAGCTTTGTTAGACCTCATAGATCTGAGTGGAGAAGCTTATCATATCTTTTGAATCAAGATTCACACACACCCACCATAAATTGCCTACTTTACACTTTGGAAGTTTGCAACCACGAAATAAATTGCTTATTCTCTACACCGGAGACATGCAATACCCTGCCAAACATCCCATTGCTGGCCTTATGCTTATTCCTACACTGGGAATAAGCATTTCTCCCTCTTCCCCTTTTTCATTTCAAAAATTCTTTCCTATAGATGTCTGGGGAAATCTAGAGCTAAAAGAGAGAAAAAAAATGAGCAAAGTAGCTCAAGAAAGGACTATGTCGTGTGAAAAAAAGTGAGAAAAGTAGCTCAAAAGAGGACTATGTCCTAAGAAAATGTGAGGACACATCTTTTGTCTACTCACTATGTATCCAAAAAAGAGAGAGAGAGAATTATCATTAGCTCTAGACCCCAGAAATTAACTAGGAAGGATTATGAAATATCTCTCTATACACTTCCACATAACCACACATGCACATCTTGATCAATTTTTATGATTTGCTGCTCCTTATGATCTGAGTGTCTAGCTTAGCAATAAACATCAGGCAATTTGATCATGGTTCTTAGCCCGCCTATAACTCCACATATCATTCTTTAGAAATAGGAGAGGCTACATTTTGGCCTAAGTGAGGATTTAAACACCATTGAGTGATTGAGTGAATCTTGGAGGACTTAAGCAAGTTGTTATCTTTTGAAAACTTTGAAAAACCTCCAGACAGAATCCTAGTCAAACCTAAGCAAGATAAAAGTTTCCTATCTACTGCTCTATTTCACTCTTGCATGTTTGAAGTGAAAAGCTATAAGCCCCACATTGCTATGATTAATGATATATGCTAAGTTATTTCTCACTATACAATATGCAGTTGCAGACATCTTAAGTTGCTATCCATTTCATGCTCAATGCTTAAACCGCATTGTTGCTCGAGGACGAGCAACATGTTAGCTTGGGGGAGCTTGTTGACGGTCCTTAAACACCTGTTTTACCATCAACATTTGACCCTAAAGTCCACCAAAAAGGCCTAAAATGTAGTGAAATAGGTTTCAAACTAACCAAATTCCACATGTCCATAGAATTTTATTTGAATGCAGGATTTGAACCAAATTTGGACATATGGACCCACCAAAGGCCAAGCCCACTCAGCAGGGCCCAAATGGGCCTAAGGGGGGTGGCGCCCGCCACACCTAGGTGGCTCCCGCGACCTCTAAGTGGCGTCCGCCACTTGGATTGGCCCAAGTGCCACTCCCTGCCACGTCACCGATCCGTGTGACCTCCCCAAGGCCAAATCCTGGCCCTTGGTCACTAGGTCAGTGGCATCCGACGGCTTAGGGAGGAGTGGCGTGGATCAAGTCTGAATGTCGGTTGCTAGGACATGCAACCGACCTCCAAACCGCCATGGACAACCACATAGATGCCGTTGAAGCAGAGGCGGTTCATCCAACGGCCAGAGGACTGGCGACCGCCAGTAGGGGGTGGCGCCCGCCACCTGACCTAACCCTAGGTCGGTTGGCTGCCCACTATAAGAACCCCCTCACTCATTTGGGCTATAAATACCCCCCTGGCGACACTACTTCATTCGTACCACAACACAACACCATCATATCCCATGCAAGAGAAGCAAAGCAAGTAGAAGCAAGCAAGTGAGAGCTCAGAGAGCTTAGGCAAGTAGGTAGCTAGTAGAGCAAGGCATCTTTGCCCTCGCGGTAGCGCTGCTCAAGGCTTAGATCAAGAGTAGAGGCGTGAGAGTGATCGGTCCTGGAGCTGGGAAGAGTCTTCCTTCATCTCCAGTTCAGGTTTTGCTCTTGTATCTCAAGCACTTTACTATATTCTAGTTCATCATTTCAAGTATTACTTTATTCTACTTATCAGTATTGAGTGGTATACTTGATTGATTGCTTGAGTGCCTAGCTATCCTACAGATCAATTCACTTAGCCATAGTTGTTAATCTCTAGGGAGCTTAGTGTTTGATCTTTGCCAATAGGTTGCTTAGCTAGTTTAGTGTTTATCTTATTAAGTCAAGTGTTTGCTCTGACGTCCGCAAGGGTGTCTCTATTCAAAGCTAGGGTAGAGATAGTTAGAATATAGTTAAGCGTGGTGCTTAGTTATAGACTTACCTTCAGATACGGCTGGACTCCCGGATAGCTGTGGTAGCAAGCAGGTGGTGACAGCCGTGTGCGCCTTGAATTCCACCACGTAGTTGGCCCAGTTTAACAGTAAGGCTCATTGTGCTAGCGTTCAACCTAAGTAAGTTGTAAAGGCTAGTACGCCTCGATACTTGACAAGATAGGAATAAAACTTTACTCAACTTAGTTACTTTATTGTCTTTTGCCTGCCTTGCTTCGTAACTATCTCGCTTCGTAGTTATCTTGCTTCGTGGTTATCTAGGAGTAGTCAGTAGTTATTAGTTAGTTATCCTTAGTTATCCTATTCTGTCCACCTATCCATCCACCTTACCTTAGCCATCCATTTCATCCTTACCTATCCACCCATATATTCTTTCTAGCCTCTCTTCTCCCCTTTTCCCTTCTCTTTTCTTCGACTCTCATCCCGTCCTTGACTCAACTCATACACCACCCTAGCCTTCCCTTGGGATCAAATAAATCGACACCTGGTACTCCCAGTGGAAGTGCTACTACGATAGTTCTGTGCGCTTGCAGAATCTCCTCTGGGTAGATTGCATTCTCTCTAGCTAGCTCCTACTAGTGTCGGGATTGACAACCCCGCTTGGCATTAGTAGAAAGCTGCTTTAGCTCCACTCCTTTAGGTATAGTGACCAGTCTTGCTTCAAGCATTTCTGACGCCGTTGCCGGGGATAGACTCCATAGTCTACTCCTCGTAACAACGTTAGCAAGTGCCAACAAGCATTCCTAGGCCATTACCGGGGATAGTTGCCTAGCACTATCTTTAGTGAAGCTAAGAACTACCAACAATGTTGCTCTTGTTTCTAACTTGCATTTTAACCTTCTTTCTGTCTCGCAACTCTTTGATGACGACTATGAGATTCGTTTTAAGCCAAATCTCAGTCGTATTTTGGACCCTCAGGGCAATCTTGTTTGTGTGATTTCGCCCTTTGGGAAAGTCTTTCGTGCAGATTTCTCGGAGTCGTTTGGAATTTCTCATTGTCTTTTGGCTGGACCTTCCTCCTCTGATCTTTGGAAGTGGCATAGGAGACTTTGTCACCTGAGCTTCGACTTGCTTGCAAGGCTTAGTTCACTTGGCTTAATCCGAGGATTGCCCAAGTTATCCATGGAAAACGATCTTGTTTGCCATTCTTGTAGACATGGGAAGATGGTTGCTGCTCCCCACCATCCAGTGACTCACGTCATGACCAAGCACCCTGGAGAGCTTTTGCACATGGACCTTGTTGGTCCAGCTCGGGTGAGCTTGGTTGGGGGGAAGTGGTATGTGCTTGTTGTTGTTGATGATTTTTCGAGATATTCGTGGGTCTTCTTTTTAGCTGAGAAGACCGAGACTTTCTCCTTTGCTTGCAATCTGATTTTGCATCTTCAGAATGAGTTCCCTTTGAACTCGATGCGAGCTATTAGGAGTGATAATGGTTCTGAATTCAAGAATTCATATTTTGAGAAGTTTTGTAACTCTTTGGGTTTAGAGCATCAGTTTTCTTCTCCGTACACACCGCCACAGAATGGTGTTGTTGAGAGGAAGAATCGGACCCTTGTAGAGATGGCCAGGACGATGCTCGATGAGCATAGGACTCATAGGCGATATTGGGCCGAAGCTATGAACACTGCATGCTACATCTCCAATCGCATTTTTCTCCGAGCTTTCTTGAAAAAGACTTCTTATGAGTTGTGTTTTGGAAAACTGCCCAAGGTGAGTTATTTTCGAGTTTTTGGTTGTCACTGTTTCATACTTAAGAAAGGCAATCTGGACAAGTTTGAGTCTCGTTCTTCTGACGGTGTGTTTTTGGGTTATGGCACTCATACTCGCACATATCGTGTACTTAACCTTGACACTAACCGAGTCATGGAGACATCAGATGTCACCTTCGACGAGATCATGGTTTGTCCCTCTTCTCGTTTTGAGCGTGCAGGTGATCATGAGGTTGGCGAGCCTCTTTTTGATGATGAGGAAGAAGGTGCTGAAGGGATGGACGACCCAGCACCTCCTCCACCTGTTGTGCCGCAAAGAGCGGCTTCTACTATGACTCACGGCCCCGATCCCTCCTCTTCGACTTGGGGGCCGTGGGATCCGCCACCCCGAGTGGTACCTTTTGTACCCGGGGAGGCACCAGCTGCTGTTGAGGGGGAGATCACTTCTGCTCGAGAGGCGCCACGACATATCCAGCACCAACACCCGCCTCAACAGATGATCAGCAACATCAGCGAACGTGTCACTTAGTCAAGGTCACAACAAATCTCTCACTTTGCTCATTCTGCATTTGTTGCTGATTTTGAACCCCGAGATGTTGGACACGCTTTATCTGATCCAGATTGGGTCAATGTCATGCATGAGGAGTTAGAAAATTTTGAAAGAAATCGGGTTTGGGTTCTTGTTCCTCCTCCTCCTGAGTGTCATCCTATTGGGACAAAATGGGTTTTCAAAAACAAACAAGGAGAGGATGGCCATGTTGTAAGAAACAAGGCCAGACTAGTAGCCAAGGGGTATAGTCAAAAGGAGGGGATAGACTATGAGGAGACTTTTGCTCCTGTAGCTCATTTGGAGGCAATTAGAATACTCTTGGCTTTTGCTACATCCAAAGGGTTTAAACTTTTTCAAATGGATGTCAAGAGTGCCTTCTTAAACGGCTACATAGAAGAGGAAGTGTATGTGAGACAACCCCCCGGTTTTGAAAATCCCAAGTTTCCAAACCATGTTTTTAAACTTCACAAAGCTTTGTATGGTTTGAAACAAGCCCCTAGAGCCTGGTATGATAGGTTGAAAACCTTTTTGCTTGCTAAGGGTTTTAAAATGGGATGTTGGATAAAACGCTTTTTCTCCTCAAGCAAGGCGATGATACTCTCTTGGTCCAGATTTATGTGGATGATATCATTTTCGGTGGTTCTTCTCACGCTTTGGTTGCCAAGTTTGCAGACACTATGAGCAGGGAGTTTGAGATGAGCATGATGGGCGAGTTGACGTTTTTCCTCGGGTTGCAAATCAGCAATCCCGAGAGGGGACGTTCGTGCACCAGGGCAAGTACACCAAGGACATCCTGAAGAAGTTTGACATGGGTGAGGCCAAGCCTCTTCCAACACCCATGCCGACCACTGCGGCCCTGGATGCGGATGTGGATGGAGGAGCTGTGGACCAGAAGGAGTACCGGAGTATGGTTGGGTCGCTGCTCTACCTGACGGCGACACGCCCGGACATCCAGTTCGCGGTGTGTCTGTGCGCGCAATTTCAGTCGTCGTCGCGGACTTCTCACCGTCAGGCAGTCAAGCGCATTATGAGGTACTTATGCTTCACTCCAGAATTCGGGATTTGGTATTCTGCTTCCTCCACCCTCTCCCTTTGCGGTTATTCTGATGCCAATTTTGCTGGTTGCTGCATTGATCGCAAGTCCACTTCTGGGACTTGTCAGTTTATTGGTTCTTCTCTTGTATCATGGTCTTCTCGCAAGCAGTCTAGTGTCGCCCAGTCTACCACGGAGGCTGAGTATGTTGCTGCGGCTAGCTGCTGTTCCCAGTTGCTTTGGATGATGGCCACTTTGCGTGATTTTGGTCTGAGCTTTTCTCGTGTTCCATTGCTTTGTGACAGCACGAGTGCTATTAGCGTTGCTAAGAACCCCGTGCTGCACTCTATGACCACTATGAGAAGGGTGATATCGGTCTTCGCCGTGTCGATACTCATCATCAGTTGGCTGATATTTTCACCAAGCCTTTGGACCAATCAACTTTTGCTAGGTTGAGAGGTGAGCTTGGTGTGTGTTTCCCCTTTTAGATGGGGGAAACATTTTTGATTCTTGTATCATAGACTGACTTTGTGTTTTTCTTTTGATTTCTTTGCATTTCATCTTGCATATTTACATTCAGAGCTTCATGAATATAATCTTTAGAATGTGGCTATGCTCTATAGTATTTGCTCCAATGTTTTATAATGATGCTTGTAGCATATGCTCTTTCTGATCACTAATGCATGTTGTGAGCTGAGCTATTTTTGAATGGTGAACCTGCTTAATGAACATAAAACTTGAAACTGTTCACCATTGGGATATGCAACTAGCATGTGTAGGATGTGTAGAATTCAATCGTGCTTTTCATATATGCTAGGTTGCTATGTCTCTAGTTCTGAGTCATTCACCTGCTTGGTATGTTCATATTTTGAGATAAAATTTGAACCAAGTTAAGTGAATTGGAAAGATTGAGACGGGACTGCTTGTCAGCACATCACAGTTTCGAGACTGTTTCTCATTGCACCTTGAGTTAAACTTGAGCTGTGTAGTGTATGTCCGAAATTGTTGCTTTAAGCTTTTGATTGCTTTTGTATAGGCTTCGCACAGTTGAAAAGTTAGGCAATGACAAGCTTTCAACCTCTCGCAATCACATGTTGAAATTCTAACTTGTGTAATTTAACCGCAGCAACTCCGATAAAATTTGGATACACAAGTCTATGTTTCACTCTATAGCATGATGGTTGAACTGTGCTAGGAGTAGTTCACCTTGTATACATGTTTAGCACTTGGTTGATTCCTTGTCTATACATGTTTGGTGCTATTTTGATGGTGAATACCTTTTTGGCTAAAAACTGGTCACTTTGCTCACATGTTCATATTTTGCTTTTGGTGATCAGTTTGAGCCTTTGCTAGCATTCTGAGTCATCGGATCAGCACTCTGTCGAGCATCTTATTATTATATCGACTATATTTCTGAAGCTGCTAACTTGCATTTCTGACTCATATGCATTTTGGAAGGGGGAGTTTTTGCTTAATGGTGCATTTTCAACTAAGGGGGAGAAAATTGACAAATCATGAGTGCCTTCTGTGTTCAACTAAGGGGAGTTGAACTATGGGGGAGATTTCCTGGTTGTATGTACCATTCGAGGGGGAGTTTGCTCGTTGCTGCGTTTTCGAGCTGGTAACAGTTGGTTCGGAGCATTTTTGGTAGCTAGTTGTGTTGAGCCCTTGCCTCTTTCTTGAGGAACTAGCACCTTTGATCTTTTATGCTCCTCAGCTGATTTCTAGCTTTCTTGTTTTCTTCAGTTGGTATTGAGCTTCCTCGCTAGCGGTGTTGAGCCCATTCTGCCTCTTATTGAGGGCTAGCTCTTTTTGCTTGAATTTCAGTTGATTCTTCAATTGGTATCGAGCTTTCATGCTAGCGGCCTGTTCTACCTCTTCTTGAGGGCTAGCTTTGCGTTGTTTGGTTGCGTCGAGCCGTTGCCCATGTCTTTGGGAACCAAGTTGTTTTGCTCTTTCCACTTGACCTTCTTCGGCTTTGATATGCTTTTGGGTCATTTGGTCAAGTTCTCTGTCCCTCTTCCTTCCTATCTCTATTCCTTTATGATTTGTGTTGGTAGTTGACAATGCACTCATCAAGGGGCAGATTGCGGATACATGGGTGTATGCCGAGTCTCTGAGTGATGAGTGATTGTCAACTGGGATATTGCGCATGTTCTTTGGCTTGTGTTGTGCAGGTGTCGAGCACAGATATAGTGATCAAAGGCAAGGTGAAGGTCAAGTAGAGACGTGCCGTGCCGATGGACCGAGAGTGGCGAAGGGCGGACGTGAGGCTTGGACTGAGGGACCGGTGGCCCGAGGATCAGCTGTGGTGGCTGGCAGCCTGGGACAGCGACGAGCGAAAACTTGCGGGCACGGTGTTTCTTGGGTCGAGGACCTAGGGACACGTGTCGGTGGACGGGGTGCACGGGCGGTGCATCCCCTCTATGGTTCGGTTTGGTGGTTGAGCCACAGAAAAACCACCGAGTGGACGATTTCCAGGTTTGGGCCTCAAAACTTGGGCGCTGATGGTTTCCGAGTTTGGGCCACAAAACTCGGTCTGAGGACGGTTTCTAGGTTTGGGCAAGAAACTTGGGTGCTGCGGGTTTCTGAGTTTGGGCCACAAAACTCACACGATGGACGACTGGTTTCCCGGTGTGGGCCTCAAAACCGGGGGTTGGTCGTGAAGGCTGGTTTCCCGGTTTGGGCCTCAAAACCGGGGGCGAAGTCCGGGAAAAGGACGAGCGGAGCGGTGGCGGCACATGGCGGCAATCGGTGAGGTTGCATCGAGGCAACGCTACCAGTTGTGCGGGCGTGGCCGTCGGATCACCAGCACCTTCGAGTTGGTCCAGAATAACCCAAGGGTTTAGCTGGATCGCTCTATAATTAGAGAGGGGTAGAGTAGGAATTAGAATTAGGATAAGTAGAGGGAGACACCCTCCTCCCCTTCCATCTCAGCCATTTTTCTCTTTGCCTTCTAGGTTTTTCCTGCTCTCCCAATCCCCTGCTGTAGCAACTGAGATCCGCAGAGAACCATACCTCTGTGTACTCGAGATTTTGAGGAAGTGAGACCGTAATCTCACTGTTGTAGTGTGTGGTAGTCACACGGTTGCAGATCGATGACTTGATTCGCGTTTTGTTCGTGTTCTTCGCGTTCTGCGTTTCTCCGCGTTTTTCCCGTCACTCGATCTCCCTCTCTACTGCGTCTTTGCGATATCCGTTTGAATCAACTTGTTCTTTATAGTGAGGAGATCATTTCCACCGAAGGAATTCATCTAACTCCTCACGAACAAGTAGATCGGGTTGATTTCGTTTTCGTGGCGCTTTTTCGTTCATACTCCTCCCCCTTCGATTTCCCGGTGTTTGAGTTGATTTGAGCAGATGATTTCTTGGGGATAGTCTCCTAACTACCTCGTGAACATCTTTTTCCAAGTTTGGGAATGTGGGAATGAGTTTTGATTCGGATTTGGGAGGATTCGTGAGAGAGGCGACCGAAATCGCCCTCTCTGTTCATCCGCGGACAGTCCGCCAGGTGAACCGCGGACAGTCCACGCGTCGCGGTCGGTCAGACCAGTGGCCTGACTCCGCGCTGCTGGACGAGTCCTTTTTGAACCGCGGACAGTCCGCCGTTGGATTTCGCGGACAGTCCGGGAACGTCCAGGGGACTTGCAGCAACTGTGCTGTTTCGGGGTTTTTGCCGGCAGACAGTCCGCCATCCCCTCGCGGACAGTCCGCAGTAGGGGTGGACAGTCCGGGACCTCAGGGCCGGACAGTCCGGGAATCGGCTGAAGCCTCTGGTTTAGTGCGTTTGCTCTCCCGACTTCTCCGCTTGGTTTCCGGACCTCTCATTTGACCCTAGAGTTGATCAAGGAACCTCTCTAGGTATCTTTACTACTTGTTAGCATTGGTATTTGGGGATTTCTCGACGTAGTCTTCCATCTACGTTCAGGACTTGGTTTTTAAGGGTCGAACTTGTGCCGGTGTCTTTGGCGTTTGGTTTGCTATCGCTTTTGTGGTGCCTCGCTGTGATCCTAGGGATCATCCACCCTCTTCCATGGGTCGTGGGCATCACGGTTTCGATTGAAGCTTTCGGTGGTTGATTTTGGGGACAAAAGGCCAAAGTTTCAAGAGAAAATTTTGAGCTCCCATTCACCCCCCCCTCTGGTCGCCTTGCTATTGCATTCTCGGTCCTTCATCGTCAAAGGTGACATCGGATGTCTCCATGACTCAGTTAGTATCAAGGTTAAGTACATGATATGCGCAAGTATGAGTGCCATAACCCAAAAATACACCATCTGAAGAACAAGACTCAAACTTGTCCAAGTTGCCTTTCTTGAGTATAAAACAATGGCAACCAAAACTCTAAAATAACTTACTTTGCGCTGTTTTCCAAAACGCAACTCATAAGAAGTCTTTTTCAAGAAAGCACAGAGAAAAATGCGATTGGAAATATAGCATGCAGTGTTCGTTGCCTCGGCCCAATATCGCCTAGGAGTCCTATGCTCATCGAGCATCGTCTTGGCCATCTCTACACGGGTCCGATTCTTGCTCTCTACAGCACCATTTTGTGGCGGTGTGTAGGGGGGAAGAAAACTGATGCTCCAAACCCAAAGAGTTACAAAACTTCTCAAAGTCCAAATTGTTGAATTCGGAACCATTATCACTACGAATCGCTCGCAATGAGTTCATAGGGAACTCATTCTAAAGATGCAAAATCAGATTGCGAGCAAAAAAGAAAGTCTCGGTTTTCTCAGCTAAAAAGAAAACCCACGAATATCTCCAAAAATCATCGACAACAACAAGCACGTACCACTTCCCCCCCCAACCGAGCTCACCCGAGCTGGACCAACAATGTCCTTGTGTAAAAGCTCTTTAGGACGCTTGGTCATGACCTGAGTCACTGGATGGTGGGGAGCGGCGACCATCTTCCCATGTCTGCAAGAATGGCAAACAAGATCCTTCTCCATGGACAACTTGGGCAATCCTCGGATTAGGCCAAGTGAACTAAGCCTTGCAAGCAAGTCAAAGCTCAGGTGACCAAGTCTCCTATGCCACTTCCAAAGAACAGAGGAGGAAGGTCCAGCCAAAAGACATCGAGAAATTGCAAACGACTCCTAGAAATTCGCACGAAAGACTTTCCCAAAGGGCGAAATCAAACAAACAAGATTGCTCTGCGGATCCAAAATACGACTGAGATTCGGTTTAAAACGAATCTCATAGTCATCATCAAATAGTTGCGAAACAGAAAGAAGGTTAAAGTGCATGTTAGAAACAAGAGCAACATCGCGCAACACAAAGTGCTCATTAACTCGCACCGACCCACGAGACAATACTTTACCTTTGCTATTGTCACCGAAGGTGATAAACTCCTTTCCGGCAACAGGACTAGGACTTGAGAACCACTTTGCGTTTCCTGTCATGTGCCTCGAGCACCCAGAATCCACCAACCAAACGTTCTCCAATCGTTTTACCTATATCAATAAAAAGTCATAGGTTGAGCATACGGTCCAACACTGGGGTAAGTAAAATGGGAATTGTACCAGTGTTGGGCCGGCTGCTCAAAAGAACGGTTAGTAGCAAAACCATTCCTACCACGCCTACGGGGAAAGCGATCACCACGCTGAGGAAAACGTGGTCCGCTAGGGAGAGAGCGCTTACCGCGATAGTCAAAACGCGGTGGGGGGTAACGCTCAACTACAAAGCCACCGCCATGGGGTCCAAAACCTACAAATGCAGGCTCCCGCCGTGCACTTCCTCCTTGCGGCCTAGACCTCGGACCTTGAGGCATTGGACCTCTAGGCCTAGCAGCACGCCTTTGAACATTGTGCACATGTACATCATGGAAAGGATGGTACATGTCTGCATTGTTCATCTCCCTGGCACGGCGCTCCTCTCTCTTGCGCCGAAAGCAAAACTCCCTCAAATGCCCATCTCTCCCACATTGCTCACAATGGTACCTCACCGCTCTCATAGTGGGTTGTTGGTACTCGCGGTAGTGGGTGTGGATCACTTTGCCCTTCTGTGGAATGAGCTCCTCTTGGATAGGAGGCATGGTGTCTACCTTGTTCTTGAGATGGTTTGGTTTTGGAGCCCAAGTCTGTTTCTTGGGTTGAGCTCTCGGAGGTTCAACAAACACACCATCCTTAGTGTTAGGCTTGAGAGGCTCTTTGGGTGAAATCTTTGTAAGATTGGGAGTAGTGGTGGAGTTGGGCTTCTCACATGGGTTTAGACCACTCGACTCTCCAATCTTGCCAAAAGATGAAGCACACTCAACACCCTGAGCAAAGCCTACACCTGGACCTCCAGCAGCACGCTTAAACTGGGCAATCATCATTCCAAGTTGCGGCTCACCACAAGACACCCATGACAAGATGGTCTGAAGGTATGTGTTTTCTTCCTCGGTTTGCATCTTGTCATGCTTCACGTTCGCAATCTCCATCTCCAAACCCTCGCACAGAACGCACCTAGTCACACAAGTGCTACCCGAGCTGGCCTTCTCAAGAGACATAATCTTGGCATCCTTCTCTGCCAACTCGGATTGCAAGCCTGCACAAGACTTGCACGCACCCAATAACATGGGTCTTGCCCGAAGCTCATCCACCTCTCCAACCAACGCAGCATACTTACTTCTCAAAGTGAGAAGGTCAGTCATGTGCGTGGTGCACATCTCGCACTCACCCTCCTCAGAGACAACTACGGTGGTCTTGGCAAACTCAAGCTCCTTCACCATATCCTCCCACTTTTTCCTAACCTCATTCTGCTCTCTAGCAGCACGCCTAAGCAGCTTATCTTGACTAAGAATGGCGGAAGTAAGTTTCTCAACCTCAGCAGAAAGCTCGTCGGGGGTCTGAGATACTTGGGAGGTGTCATCGTCGTCGTCATCGTTCCGAGGGGTGTCCTCCAGCTGGCTGTCAACCTCCTTGCCGAGGGCCATGTTGCAAAAACCCTCGTTGTCGGCGAAGAAGCAGAGGCCGTTCAGCTTGTCCTCGATTCTCTTCTTCTTCTCGGACTCATCGTCGCTTGAGGAAGCGGAGTCATCATCTGAGTCATCGACGTCGCCGAGCGTGGTGAAGAAAGCACGCTGCTCGGCCTGAGCTTTCTCCATGTACTTCTTCTTGATGCACTCCTTGTTGAAGCCACCCTTCTTCTTGTACTTGGGAGGGGTGTACTTCTCCTTGTGCCGGCCAGAGTCGTACTTGTGGCCACGATTGCCCTTGCCTACCATTTGGTTGTTCTTCTTGGGGCAGTTGGCGATGAAGTGGTCTGGGTCACCACATTCAAAGCACCCAGCGCGTCCTCCTCCACGACGACGATTCATGCGGTTGTTGTGAAACCGCGAGAACCGGTTGGCGAGCAAAGCAACCTCGTCTTCTCCCATGAAGTCCAACTGCTGCTCTGTGATAGAAAGAAGAGAAGACAAAGCAAAGCATCTAGAGGGGTTACCAGAAGAGCCAGAAAGCAAAGCCATCGACGGGCTTCAATCTCACAGGACTTGAGCTTACTAAAGACCTCGTCGCACGTGAGGGTCTCATAGTTAGGTGATTCGATCATCGCCTGAACCTTCGAGTCCCACACCGACCGATCAAGAGTATGCAAAAGCTTTAAAGTCCCCTCATGATCGTTGAAAGGCAACAGTTCCTTATTAGCCCTCATCTTATTGATAATCACCTGAAAGCGAGCGAATAAACTCTCTATACTCTCGCCTGGCAAGTGTCGACAGTTAACATACTCTCGCTTGTGCGACTCGTATAGACGGGTTTTGACTTGAGTGGTTCCCTCATGAAAACGCATGAGGGTAGCCCAAATCTCCCGAGCTGTAGCGAGGTGAGAAATACGATCAAACTCTGTCATGCTCAAACGTGAGAAAAGAGCATTACAGGCTCAGCTATTGGCATCATGCTCATCCATCTGATGCTGAGTCACACGAGCAGCCAAAACCACGTAATCAGCAGAGTTGCAAATATCCCAAATGGAAGCACCAATACTCTGAAGATAGGCCGACATACGTATCTTCCAATACGCATAGTTCATCACATGGAAAAATGGCGGTTTGCCCATGCCGCGATCCATGTTGCCTTCTATGGATCTGGAACCGGCTAAGGTGGAAGATCCTTAACCCACTCCGATACCAATTGAAGGACCGAAAGTGCAATCAGAAAGCGACCAGAGGGGGGGGGGTGAATGGGAGCTTCAAATTTCTTTTCAGAAACTTGTTGCCACTGTCTCGAGAATCAACCCCACGAACAAACCTAGAACTAGCGAGTGTCCACGACCCTAGATGTAAGGTGGATGCTTCCGAGAAGCACAGCGGGACACTACACGACTCAAGAAACAAAACGCAGAAACCCAAAACCAAATCCAAAGTCAGATGAACAAACTGCGGACAAAACTGTGCAGAAACACCTGCATCGGACGCTGACCTGCGCCCGATGGTCAGGCGTCGGACGCGTCCGATGCAAAATCAACAGATCTGGGACCTTACTGCATGGTCATTGGACGCTGGCTACAGTGAAGCCCTAGCGTCCGATGCTCTACCCTCGGACGCGTCCGATGCAACGGAGCGTCCGATGGTCAGCGGCCGATGCTCCTTTAAAAACACTGTTAGATGACATGTGGCATCGGACGCGTCCGCTGATATGAACTCAGCGTCCGATGGTCACGAACAGAGCGTCCGATGCCCCCGAAACTGCAATGTTCTTCCGCGGATTCAACCCGATCTCTTCCGAATCAAAAGCTCTAAGGCTTAGCCTTGGTATGAGGAGTTCCAAGGAGGTTAGTGAGCTATCCCAAAGAGATCATGGCTCGAACCTAACTCCAAATCGGTGAATCGGAAGAATTAAGCAAAACTCGATTTGAAACGAAAATTGACCGATCTACTAGCTCGTGAGTTTAGAGAAGAATTCCTTTGGTGGAAAGATGTGCCTCACGATCTAGAACGACTCAGTTCAAATGAAATCACAAAAGATGTACCGAGTAAAGAGATCGATCAATGGGAAAAACGTGGAGAAAAGCAACCCACGAAGAACAACTCCAAAATGCGAATCACAACCACGAATTTGCAACCGTGTGGCTACCACACACTACAACAGTGAGATTACGGTCTCACTTCCTCAAAATCTCACGAACACAGAGGTATGATTGTCTTCTCTGTGGATCTCAGTTTGCTACAGCAGGGATGTGGGATAGCAGGAAACCCTAGAAGGTAAAGAGCAAATGACTGAGATAGGATGGGAGGTGGGTGTCTCCCTCTACTTATCCAAATTCTAGTTCCCACTCTACCCATAACTAATTACAAAGCAAACTAGCTAAACCCTTGGGTTATTCTGGACCAACTTGAATTGGATGCCGATCCGACGGCCACGTCCGCACAACTGGTAGCGTTGCCTCGACGCAACCTCATCGATTGTCACCACGTGCCGCCACCGCTCTGCTCGTCCTTTTCCAGGACCTCGCCCCCGGATTTGAGGCCCAAACCGGGAAACCAGCCTTCACGACCAACTCCCGATTCTGAGGCCCAAACCGGGAAACCAGCTGTCCATTGCCTGAGTTTTGTGGCTCAAACTCAGAAACCCGCTAGTGCCCAGGTTTTGAGGCCCAAACCTGGAAACTGTCCTCAGTCCGAGTTTTGTGGCCCAATCATGGAAACCGTAGCACCCAGGTTTTGTGGCCCAAACCTAGAAACCGTCCACCGGTGGTTTTTCTTTGGCTCAACCACCAAACCGACGTTGTAGAAGGGATGCACCGCCCGTGCACCCCGTCCACCAATACATGTTCCCAGGTCCTTAACCCGAGCAACACTGTGCCCCGCAAGTCTCCGCTCATCGCTGTCCCAGGCTGTCAGCCACCACAGCTGATCCTCAGGTCACCGGTTCCTCAGTCCAAGCCTCACGTCCTCCCTTCACCGCTCCCAGTCCATCGGCATGGCACGTCTCTACTTGACCTTCACCTTGCCTTTGATCACTATATCCATGCTCGACACCTGCACAACACAAGCCAAAGAACATGCGCATTATCCTAGTTGACAATCACTCATCACTCGAGACTCGGCATACACCCATGAATCTGCAATCTCCCCCTTGATGAGTGCATTGTCAACTACCAACACATATCATAATGAAGTAGAAGAGGAAGGAAGAAGGACAAGTAGGAGAACTCATCCAAATGACCCAAAAGCATATCAAAGCCAGAAGAAGGTCAAGTGAAAGAGAAAAACAACTTGATTGGGTTTTGGAGACTCGGCATACACCCATGTATCCATGTATCCGCAAGGTGATTGGGTTTTGGAGCCCATGTTTGCTTCTTGGGTGGAGCTCTTGGAGGTTCCCTAAACACTCCATCCTTGGTGTTGGGTTTGAGAGGCTCTTTGGGTGGAATCTTGGTCAGTTTGGGAGTAGTGGTGGAGTTGGGCTTCTCACTCGGCTTAAGACCACTAAACTCTCCAACCTTCCCGAAACATGAAGCACACTCAACACCCTGAGCAAAACCAACACCGGGACCTCCAGCAGCACGTTTGAATTGGGCAATCATCATCCCAAGCTGCGGCTCACCACAAGACACCCATGACAAGATGGTCCGAAGGTATGTGTTTTCTTCCTCGGTTTGCATCTTGTCATGCTTCACGTTTGCAATCTCTATCTCCAAAATCTCACACAAAGCACACCTAGACACACAAGTGCTACCCGAGCTGTCCTTCTCAAGAGACACAATCTTGGCATTCTTCTCTGCCAACATAGATTGCAAGCCTGCACAAGACTTGCACGCACCCAGCAACCCTGGTCTAGCCTTCATCTCATCCATCTCTCCAACCAATGCAACATACTTCCCCCTCAAAGTGAGAAGGTCAGTCATGTGCTTGGAGCACATCTCACACTCATCCTCCTCAGACACGACAATGGTGGACTTGACAGACTCAAACTCTTTTATCGCGTCCTCCCACTTCCTCCTAAACTCCTTTCTCTCTCTAGCGGTAAGCCTAAGCAGTTTATCTTGACTAAGGAGTGCAACAGTATGCTTGTCAACCTCAGCTGAGAGTTCATCAGGAGTTTGAGATACCTGAGAGGTGTCATCGTCGTCGTCGTCATTCTAAGGGATCTCCTCCAGCTCGCCATTGACCTCATCGCCGAGGGCCATGGTGCAGAAGCCCTCGTTGTCGACGAAGAAACAAAGACTGTTCAACTAGTCCTCGATCTTCTTCTTCTTCTCGGACTCGTCATCGCTTGATGCAGCAGAGTCATCATCCAAGTCGCCAACGTCACTGAGCGTGGCGAAGAAGGCACGCTGCTCGGCCTGGGCCTTCTCCAAGTACTTGTCCTTGATGTACTCCTTGTTGAAGCCGCCCCTCTGCTTGTGCTTGGCGGGAACGTACTTCTCCTTGCGCTTGTCGGAGTCGTACTTGTGGCCGTGATCCGCCTTGCCGAAGACTTGCTTGTTCTTCTTCGGGCAATTGGCGATTAAGTGGTCCGAGCCTCCACACTCGTAGCAGACACCACGTCCTCGTTCGCGGCGACGGTTCATGTGGTTGTTGTGGAACCATGAGAACCGGTTGGCAAGTAGGGCCAACTCGTCGTCCGCCATGAACTCTAGCTGCTCCTCTGTGACAGAAAGAAGAGATGACAAAGCAAAGCCTCTAGAGGGGTTAGCAGAAGAGCCAGAAACCAAAGGCATCGACGGACCAGAAGGATTTTCATAAGAAGCCCTTGCCATGGCGTCAATCTCACAGTACTTGAGCTTACTAAAGAGCTCGTCACACGTGAGAGTCTCATAGTTAGGCGATTCGATGATCGCCTAAACCTTGGAGTCCCACACCGACCGATCGAGAGTGTGCAAAAGCTTGAGAGCCCTCACATGATCGTCGAAAGGCAACAACTCCTTGTTAGCCCTCATCCTGTTGACAATCACCTGAAAGCGAGCGAATAAACTTTCTATGCTCTCGCCAGGCATGTATCAAAAGTTCTCATACCCTCGCTTGTGTGACTCGTAGAGACGGGTTTTGACTTGAGTGGTTCTCTCATGAAAACGCATGAGGGTAGCCCAAATCTCCCGAGCCGTAGCGAGGTGAGAAACATGATCAAACTCAGACATGCTCAAACAGGAGAAAAGAGCATTACGGGCTCGGCTATTGGCATCGTGCTCATCGATCTGATGCCGAGTCACATGAGCAGCCAAGACCACGTAATCAGCAGAGTTGCAAATATCTGAAATAGGAGCACCCATACTCTGAAGATAGGCCGACATGCGTATCTTCCAATACGCATAGTTCGTCCCATCGAAAAACGGTGGTTTGCCCACGTCGCGATCCATGTCGCCTTCTGTGGATCTGGAACCAGCTAAGGTGGAAGATCCTTAACCCGCTTCGATACCAATTGAAGGACCGAGAAATCTACCAGAAAGCGACCAGAGGGGGGGGGTGAATGGGAGCCTAAGAATTTCTTCTGAAACTTTGGCCTTTGTCCCAACAAATCAACCCCCAAAGCTTCGGACCCAAAACATGATGCCCACGACCCTTGGAAGAGGGTGGATGATCCCTAGGATCACAGCGAGGCACCACCGAACGAGAGCGAGTCAAAACCCAAAAGCTTCGGCTCAAGTTCAACTCCAAAAACCAACTCCCGAACGTAGATGGATGGCTACGTCGGGAAATCTCCAAATACCGATGCTAACAAGTAGCAAAGATACCTAGAGAGGTTCCTTGGTTTACTCTAGGGCCAAACGAGAAGTTCGAAGACCAAGCGAAAAAGCCGGGACAACAAACGCACTAAATCACAACCTACAGCAGGTTGCCAGACTGTCCGGGCCTACTGCGGACTGTCCGCCGGCAAGAACAGAAAAACAGCACTGCTGCTGAAGTCTTTGTTAACACCAGATTTTCGCATCCATGAGGAGATGACAGATGGACCAGTGTGCGAAGGATGAGCGTATGATACATTCGGCAAATGACCAAGGTCGGTTAGTTCTCGGAGTTTCGGCAAGTGCCTGTGCGATCGGCTATCTTGCAAGGCGGTGATTCTATTCGGGAGACAAATGTGGCGAGTAAAGCCGACTTGCGCAAGAAGACACGTGACGATGGAGGACGCCAAGAGGAAAATAGGAATAGGACTCGTATTTTCCAAGTTTCATTGTAGAAGTCGTATTCTTCTAGAACTCGTATTTCGCCCAGGGTATAAATATAAACCCTCGGCCATTGTAAAACTATTCACAACCATATCAATACAAACTGGCCCCGTGCCACCTTCGAGTCCTTAGTCGTGTCGTCGAGTTCTTCGAGGGGAATCATCGATCCATCGACCTCCGTAAGTCCCGGCAACCTTGTTAGCATGTCTAGTATCGTGCGGTGGATTTAGATATGGTGCAAGTAGTCTTGTTTGTTTCCAAAGGTCGTGCGGTGGATCTTTGTTAATAACCAAGAAGTCTTTGCTTATGCTTTGCTTATGGGTAAATACCGTGCGGCAGGCATTTATTCATATGTTTAGTAAAAGCGAGATAGTTATCGGCTCTATTAGATTTGGCAGATCTAATGGATTCATTAAGTTATCATGTGTTATATGTTTTAATTAATTCTATAACACACTTTTTGCCCAATCTAGATTGATCTTTGTTCGGCCTTGCTTTACAAGTTTATTTTTCCCTTTTAATAATTGTGGTTCTTCATTGCTTGATTATGATGGCCGAATTAATTTCTAATCTAGATTGTTACATGTTGTGGGTTCATGCATATCAATCATGTTCAAGTTTAGATTAAAACTAGGTATCGTCCGGCAGATGCAGGTTTTAGATTAGTTTGATCATGTTTGTTTGTATGTTCCTTCCTCATGGACCCCAACTCGGCTAGCTTGCCGAGCTTGGTTACACGCTAATTCATATTTACCTATATTCTTTCAAGCATATCTTTCTCATGTATGCACGTTCGGCAACCAACTGTTTACATATGTCTAAGTTTAGAGTTAGCCGAATGACTTTTAAACTGCTGGCAGATAGCTTCTATAGCTGTATGCCGTCATGAATGGCTTCAGAGCCGTAAATATGAAACTGTCTGGTTTCACCCGGCATGTTCCAGTTTTATTCTCACAATTTTGTCCCTTGTTGGTTTTCAGGTCAAACCGACTGGCACGTCTCCGGATTACAAACTGTCCGGGCATCCGATTAAAGCCACGCTTTCTGGCTTGCTGTGTGTGAGGCGCTGTGTACCACATTTTGCGTCAGCACACTTTTTGGCACGCCCGGTGGGACCCCACATTCCAAGATGGTTGAGTTCGACAACACTCAAGTTCTGGACGTGACTATAGATGAACTGCCACCAGATTCAAGAGATGTGGTGCAACAAGCAGGCGATGAGTTTCAACGCAAATGCTTGATGTCCTTCTCCAAGAACAAGAGCAACAAGGTTTTCCAGAAGCAGTCGCTCCCGAGGACTCTCCTTCCTCATCAATCTGATAGCAATGATGAGGAGGATATTCAAAAAATGTTTGAACTTATGTACAAGGCTGTATCGGAGGCCATGACCAATCATCAATC
>VDCT01001196.1:0-125000 GCA_009763385.1 Coix lacryma-jobi var. lacryma-jobi | reverse complement strand
CTTGAGAGGTGCCCTCATGAAAACGCATGAGAGTATCCCAGATCTCCCGAGCCGTAGCGAGGTGAGAAACGCGATCAAACTCACCCATGCTCAAACAAGAGAAAAGAGCATTACGGGCTCGGCTATTGGCATCGTGCTCATCGATCTGCTGTTGATTCACACGAGCAGCCAAGACCACGTAGTCAGGGGAGTTGCAAATATCCCAGATCGAAGCGCCCAAGCTCTGCAAATAGGCCGACATACGTATCTTCCAATACGCATAGTTCGTCCCATCGAAAAACGGCGGTTTGCCCACGCCGCGATCCATGTCGCCTTCGGTGGATCTGGAACCGGCTAAGGTGGAAGATCCTTAACCCGCTCCGATACCAATTGAAGGACCGAGAGGCTACCCGAAAGCGACCAGAGGGGGGGTGAATGGGAGCTTCAAAATTTCCTTTCGGAAACTAGATGCCACTGTCCCAAACTCAACCCCAAAAACGAAACCTAGAGCTTGCTAATGTCCACAACCCTAGATGTAGGGTGGATGCTTCCTAGAAGCACAGCAGGACACTAGATAACTCTAGAAAGCCAACCCAAAAGACGGAATTCAAATCCGATCAAGAACGAACGAACCGCGAACGAGACGGCGCGAAACAGCAGTGACCGGACTCTGGCCTGCGTCCGGTCTACAGGGACCGGACGCGTCCGGTCAACAAAAGTCGGCTCTGGAACCTTACTGTTCGCGACCGGACTCACGAGTACGGAGCGTCCGGTCGAGAGCAGTGTGTCCGGTCAGAAACGAACAAGCACGATGAACAGTGGAAGCAGTGCGTCCGATCAAAACGTGAACGGAGCGTCCGGTCAAATTGAAGAACACGGCTAAGCGCTGTTCATCGACCGGACTCACAGACCGAGCGTCCGGTCGCTTGACACCGGACGCGTCCGGTCGCTGAAAAACCGGTTTGGAACCTCTCTGTTTCTGACCGGACTCACTGAAGGGAGCGTCCGGTCGATTTGAACAGAGCGTCCGGTCAAGCAAAAGAGCTCAGACAGAGTTCAACCACCGGACGCACTGTGGCAGCGTCCGGTCGTTGAATGAAGCGTCCGGTCACCCCGCGAATTCACTGTTCGTCCACCGATTCGACTAGAACTCACCCAAAACAAATCCTCTAGGGATCAAACTTGGTGAGTGAAGTCACAAGGAGGATAGTGAGCTATCTCTAAGAGATCATGGCTCGAACCTAACTCCAAATCGGTGAATCGAAGAATTTCGGGGGAAGTGAGAAAAAGTGACCCGAAACGAAAAATCGATCGATCTCCTAGACCGTGAGGTTAGAGGATGATTCCTTCGGTGGAAAGAAGTGCCTCACGATCTAGAACAACTTGGTTCAAACGGAATTGCAAAAGATGAACCGAGCAAAGAGATCAAGCGACGGGAAAATCGTGGAGAAAAAGGATTCCGCGAAGAACACAAGCAAAACGGAAATCACAGCCACGAAACCGAATCAAAGACACAAATCAAGTCATCGATCAGTGCTCCAAGGTGAGGATACGGCCTCACTTCCTCGAATCAACAGTACACAGAGTGGAGTCTCTCTGCGGATCTCAACTAGCTAAAGCAGGGGATGGGAGAGTGGAAACCCTAGCAAATGAAAGCTCTAACTGCGATTTTGATTGAGATAGCTAAAACTGAGATGGGGAGGAGGGTGTCTCCCCTAGACTACTTATACTAACCTAGCCTAAGTCTATTTCCTACTCTACCCCTCACTACTGTATTTACAGAGCGGACCAGCCTAACCCTAAGGCTATTCTAGTCCACCCGCTGGTGGTAGGTAGATCCGACGGCCACGCCCGCACGGTCTTCCGCGTCGCCTCCACGCAACCTTCAGATCGCCGCCACGTGCCGCCACCACTCTGCACCCCCGGTTTTGTGGCCCAAACCGGGAAACCAGCCTTTTCCATCAGCCCCCGGTTTTGAGGCCCAAACCGGGAAACCAGCCTCCAGCCCGAGTTTTGTGGCCAAACTCGGAAACCGTCCGCGCCCGAGTTTTGAGGCCCAAACTCGGAAACCGGCCCACGCCCAGGTTTTGAGGCTCAACCTGGAAACCGTCGCGCCCAGGTTTTGTGGCTCAACCTGGAAACCCAGCACCCAGGTTTTGAGGCCCAAACCTGGAAACCGTCCACCGTTGGTTTTTCCCGGGCTCTACCAACAAACCGGCGTCGTAGAGGGGATGCACCGCCTGTGCACCCCTTCCACCGACATGATCGCACTTCTCCGCCTGTCGCTGTCGCAGGCTGCCAGCCACCACAGCTGATCCTCCGGCCTCCAGTCCATCAGTCCAAGTCCACGTCCGCCCTTCACCGTCCGATACATCGGCATGGCACGTCCGCCGCACGGCACGCCCATCCTTCATCGCGCCCGGTCCGTCGGCACGGCACGTCGCAACTTGACCTTCACCCGCCATCGATCACTGTCTCCGTGCTCGACACCTGCACAACACAAGCCAAAGAACATGCGCATCATCTCCGTTGACAATCACTCATCACACAGAGACTCGGCATACACCCATGTATCCGCACTATTTGGTCTAATCCTATTGCTAAGCATGTGTGTAGCTTATAAGAAAGGATTATGACCAAGCCAAGTGGTGGAGCTAGCAAGGTGGCAACCATGGAGGATGGTGATGGCCACAAGCACCCAAGAGATCAAGTGCTCTACCATTGGTGAAGTGAAGAAGAGAAGAGATGGAGCAAAGAGGCCCGAAGGCAAAGGTATAATCTTTAGGGCTCTTTGTTTTGGTGATCAAGACACTTAGCGAGTGTGATCACATTTAGGATAGATAGCCGTACTATTAAGAGGAGATTATTCACGGCTTATGCGGTGTTCAAGTGCCACTAGGTGTTCTCTAACATATCGATGCTATAGACCTAGTGAGTGACTAACTAAACCCTTGGTAAATGCTTTGAAAAATGCTAACGCACGTGCACAAGTGGTGAAACACTTTGGTGTTGGCTCATGGGAGCAAGGGTAGAAGTTAGAGATGAAAAGTTGTCAAGTTAGGGGCATCGGACGCTGGCGTCGCTGGCATCGGACGCTGGCTGAGCGTCCGATGGTAAACCCTAACTGCTGTCAGAAGTCGAGGTAGCATCGGAAGCTGGCAACGGACGCAGGCAAAACACTGTTGCAGAGTCCGATGGTCATGTCTTGGCGCGAACTAGTTTTCCAGGGAGCATCGGACGCTGGCCTGCGTCCGATGCAGGACCATCGGACGCGTCCGATGCGTTTTGGCCCTCTCTGGAACCTCTCTGCATGGTCATCGGACGCTGGGGTTGAGCGTCCGATGTGATAGTGCCGGAGCGTCCGGTGTGACACAGTAAAGTGCTGAATTGAGCAGAGGCATCGGAGCGTCCGATGCTAGGCATCGGCGCGTCCGATGCCACTTTAACCAGCGCGAGAAAGAATGTGAGCGTTGGGATCTAATGGGCTGAATTCATAGCAGAGGGACACGTGGTGCTCATCGGAGCATCGGACGCTGGGGCAGCGTCCGATGGCCCCGACACCGGCGCGTCCGATGCGTCTGTTTTGGGCCCAACGGCTAGGCCGTCTTGTGTGGCCTATTTAAGGGGCTTGGCCGGCTTGCTAGGTTTCTCTCTTGCACATTTTGATTCCTAAGCATTCTAGTGAGCTTTGGCAAGCCTCCCAACTCATCTCCCAAGTTGATTTGATCAAACCAAGTGAGATTGAGTGATCTAGTGCGTGATTTGAAAGAGTTCAATCTAGTGGCACTAGTTTTTCGCATCGGCATTGAGTTTTCTTGTTACTCTTGGCATTTGTCGGTGCCTAGACGGCTTGGAGGCATTGAGGTGGTTGTTGGCAAGATTGGTGATTGTTCTTGGCCACCACCGTTCGAGATTGTGAGAGGTTTTGGAGCCGCACCTCGCCGGAGCGGCAAGAGGCATCCTTAGTGGATTGCTCGTGTCATTGAGCTACCTCACTAGTGGTAGATTCTTGTGGCGCTCTTTGTGAGCTTGGCTTTGCGCCGATTAGCCACCGGATCACCTAGTGTTGGTCGACACAACGGGGAGTAGCGTGCCGGCAAGCACGTGAACCTCGGGATAAATCTTTGTCTCCCGAGTGCTTATTGTGATTGTGTCCTCATCTTGGTGATTGGTCTTCATCTACACATTCTTGGTGATTGGCTTCACAAGTGGATTTCACCGGTGATTGGCTCTCTACGTGGCGATCCCGAAGGCTCGGTGAAATTCCCTCTATCTAGCTTATTTACTTTGTGTATTTACTTTGAGCTACTTCTTGTGTGTAGATATCTTTTCTTGTTGTATATCTTTTGTCATATACCTTGTGTAGCTAGTTGTGAGTAGCTTGCTTAGTTTGTCTATTGCACACACTTGTCTCATATACTTTTTTTTTGTATATCATACTTGTGCTAGAGCTATATTGTTTTATTCTGCATTTGTTATTAGCTCTAGTTGATTGTGTGACATAGAAATATTAGGTAGAATTGTTGGATAGGTGGCTTGTGTCACACCCTGAAATTTGTGTTTCTTGAATTAGAGTTAAAATGATTTGTTTATGAATTTTTGTGCTCATAAAATATAGGGAAATAAAAATTTTCTCTAAATTAAAATTTATCCTAGGGTTTTAGAAACATGTTTGTGCATTCATGTTGGAGCATTTGAGTTTTGAAATGTGTGGTTTTGGCTAAAATTCAAATTGAGTTCAAAATGATTTTAAAAACAAATTTTATAGAGAAAAGTTTGAAAATAAAGACATTTTGTTTTTCAAAAAGTTTGGAAAGTTTAAAGTTTCAAAAACTTGTTTATTCTCCCAAAGATTCAATCAAAAGTTCAAAAGAATTCAAAATGATTTGAAAATGAATTGGAAAGGCTTTCAAACAAAAAGAAAAGGTTTTTCTTTTCCTTCTCTCCTCGTTTCCTGGCTTTTGGCCCGCACCAGCCAGCCGGCCTGCTCCCGCTCGCTCCTCTTTCCCTTCACCCGCAGCCCATCTCCACTTCTCCCTCCTTTCCCACGCTTGGGCCGTCTTTGCGCCCCGGCCCAGTCGACGCCTGCGCCTGAGCGCTTGCAAGCCCGCGCGCTCGCCCCCGCTCCCACTGACCTCCGGGTCCCACGCGTCAGCCGCAGTGGCCTCCGCACGCGCTCGCCCATCTCTCGCTGACCCCGTGTCCCCACCGGTCGGCTCTTTCTCCCTCCCCCCGTAAACCCCCTGGACTCTAGCACCGAGTCCAAATCCGCCGCGCCTATGCCTTTCCCCTTGCCGTATTGGCCAAACCAGGGCTCCTATAAAGCTCGCCCGAGCCCACCGCCTCTCTTTTTCTTGAAAACCCGAGCCTTTCGTGACCTAAATCGCCAAGCCAAGAGCTCCGTGATCCGCTGTGAACCCGCCGCCATATGCCCAGCGTTTCGGCATGTTCTAGCGCCCCCCCGAAGGTTCCTCGAGCTCCGCATCGCCATCCCGTAGCCACTAGAATCTTTACCTCTCTTTTCATCCTCTTGTTTCATGTCTTAATTGCTCGTCGTTGATTTCAGAGCCGCCGCCGTCTAACCGAGTCGCTAGCCATCTCTGAAGTCTCCCCGTCGCCATCTTTGGGTCAGGTAAGTTTCCCTTGAGCTCCTGGTTCAATTGAACCAACTCCTGTGGTCTCTATCACTTTCTAGCTCGAGATCGGTTTCCGCCGCCGCAGTTCGGCCATGGAGCCGCCGCAAGCCGCCGCATCCGCCCCTACTCCGGCACCCAGCGCCGCCCTCCTTCGCCGATCTAATCCTAGGCGCCCGTCTCCGATCCGACGCTCAGGAGAGCTCGGTACCCTTTCGATGTCCGCTTTGCAAAAAGATCCTTACAACTTTTAAGCCTAAACCCGCGGTCCTTTGCATCCTGTTCACGAAGTCTGCGCCAACTTCCTTCTAAGCCCCTCGGTTTTCTCCTAAATGAGGCGCAGTCCAGCCGAATTTCCAATTTCGTTATATTTGTTTTAAATCTGCAAAAATCAGTTTGATTTATTTACAAAATTGCCACGGACTTTAAACCCTTATAACTTCTTTGTTTCAACTCCGTTTTAGTCCGTTCAACTTGCGTTAGATTCGTTTCGAAAAGTTCTTTCAAAATGTATAACTTTCACCACTGTTTTCTGTAATTAAAATTTGAGTTAAATCTAATCTAGTAATTAGTGTCTTTAATCTTGTTTAGTTTATATCTTTTCCGTTATAACTCCGATTAGAGTGATCTTCGCGTCTGTGTGTTCATAGCGAAGCGTAGATCAGTTTTCAAAGCTCTTTATTTTTGTTTTCTTATGTTTGATGTATTGTTCTAATTATAGGCTATGTTTGCTTTGCATGACTGCCTATGGATGCTTGTGTGGTGTCCTGTGATCGTATGTCCAGTCTGTGAGTTTACGTTGGTGATCAAGAAGAAGATCGTGATCAAGAGTCAACCTTTGGAAATCTACAAGTCAACAGAAGAAGGATCTTGAGTTTAAGGCAAGTATAGCATGGGATCCTCCTTGATGTCCTAATAACCTTAATTCACCATAACTTTCATATTGCATGTGTCTACCTTGATGCCTATATAGACTTATCCTAGATGTTTTATCTTATGCCTTGATAACCACGGGTATGCATTGGATAGCTTGATGCTAGTGCTCAACTTAAACTATGATCATGTAAATTTGTTTTAATGATATATGTGACATGTTAAAATATGACTTTTATAGCAACATGGTTTAGGAACTACTATAAGGGATCACCCGGGACTACAGTGCAACCATGAGAGTTATATGGCTCTGACCTTAGCTCAGTATGAGGACCTTTTCTAGCTTGTTAGTGGTTACCCGAAAGGGCGCATAAGGCGCTTGACGAGCTGGATTTAGGGCGGCTACTTTCACTTTGCCTGCGTGCCGCAAGGTTGAGAGACCCTTCTTCCCCTTGCCTTAAGACCTAGCGGCCCTAACTTGTTAGACGAACCTTTGAAAGGCTGCGCAGTGAACCCTGCCGTGCACCTTGGAAGTGTAACGTGGGCCTTGCAGACCCCGGCATATGGGAATCACTACTCATCGGGTAAAGTGTACAACCTCTGCAGAGTGTAAAACTGATATATCAGCCGTGCTCACGGTTACGAGCGACCTGGAATTCTTATGGTATAGTTGTTGCTATAAATGATGGTAATAATGATGATGATATTTATTCAATGGATACATGTTTATTTGATCATATGTTTAACTTGGGATGGTTATACTTTGATGCTACTTAATGCTAAAATTATGCCAACTAAAAGCTAATGCAGTTAAACCAGTGTCAGCCTTTTGAGCCTCATGAACCCCATGTTATATTTGTTAAGTACGAGATGTACTTATGCTTGTTTTACTTTTCAACACTTTGGAAAAATCCTGGATGGGTACCAGACTGCAAGAGTTGGAGAAGTTAGGCTTGTGATCAACCAGTCAGTTGTCCCTGTGAAGTTGGTGTCTCCATCTGAAGATCGGAGTGTCTTTCCGCTGTCTGCTCTTTAAGGTTATGTTCTTTTGTTTTATATACGTTATATAAGAGCATTGCCTTTCGATATTACCCTTTATTTGTGACTATATGTGAGATTTGACTTCCTGGGCTCACATATGGTGTATACCTGGTTTTGTTCTTAAAACCGGGTGTGACAAAGTGGTATCAAAGCAATGCTGACTGTAGGACGCAAGCCTAGTTAGAAACTGGTCGTTTAAAGCGTTTGAAAATTGCTATAGAACTCTTGTTCTATCAACCTTGGTATTTTCTTCTCTACTGTATCTTCTACCCTTGTTATTTGTCTCCTCCTTGTTGCTTAAATTTTAAATCTTGCTCTCACCTTCACTCCTTGCCCTGGATTGCTTTTGAAAACTTCCCTCTATCTAAGTAGACGGATCGTTGACCAAGCTATGTCGTCTCTGACCGCAGTTAACAAACGGAAGCTGATCGCTATGCAAAGTCAAGACCTGGGAAGAATGACACAACAGCAAGACGCAACACAAGGACCAACCAACATGGAAGGAAGCCATAAAGAACAGTTACAACAAGATTACATTTACGGAAAATTGAGGCATGTGGATATGACCACTATTCATGGAGCAAAGAAAGCTGTGTATGGCATGATCCCAGTCAATTCAGTAACTGCTATGGTTCTTTTTGACCCTAGTGCCTCGCACTCGTTCATCTCTGCCAAGTTTGTAGCTCGCCTGAAGATAAGGGAATGGCCAACAAAGAAGCTCATAGTAGTTCGTACACCAACTAGAGAAATTGAGACAAACCATGAATGCCGAGATGTTAGAGTCCAGATAAAAGAGAGTGAGTTCATAGTGAAGCTGAATGTTTTGGAACTTTCCGGAATCGATGATATCCTTGGACATGGATGGTTAAGGAGTCGTAAAAGTGAGGTCAATTATTCCCGACGTTCAGTGTTTTTAAGAACACCATCAGGCGAGAGGTTTGAATATCGAGGTATGCCATTATCACCCAATGAATGTGAAGCAAGTCTGTTGGGAGACAGCAGTAGTAAGATGCAAGAGGTTCAGGATCGATGTCCATGTTGCAAGCATTATGGGAATTCTTGTCTTCAAGAGAAGTCAACCAAGGATGAGGTCAAAGCGAACCCAAGTGGTGAAGTCAAGGAAGGTAAGAAAAGGAAAGCAAATTCATTCGAGCCACCGTTGATACGTCACCAACAATTGAGTTCTACTCCAGTACCACATACAGTTTCAACTCTTGTTCAGATCAGCCTAGATCAGCAACATTTAGAAGCTCCTCCAATTAAGAACTTTCCACATGAGGTTTGCATAGATGGATGGACAATCACCTACAAAGAATTCCAACCACGGAAGCGAGTTAAGAAGCAGAATAAACTGGTAAAAGTCGATCCTCTAAGTCAGCAAGATGGCAGCACATCAAACAACACTTCTACCGCAGCAGATCCAGCTAAAGGAAGATGTTATCATTGCCAACAGGAAGGACATTATGTCAGATCTTGCCCCAAAAAGATCAACAGTCGACTCATGGAAGTAGCCCGAGCCCAGTCACTACAGAGTAGCCATCAACATGTGATATCAGTGCCTGATGCAAAGGAAGTCTCCTGATAGCAGTTGACAAATAAAGAGTGTACAAGAAAAGCTACCCTTGATGTTCTTGCAGATGTATCGTGTTCTAGTAGTTCTTGAGCCCTTATGTAATGAAACGTTAGTAACGAAGTTAGTCAAGTCCTTGGCCCCTGTGTGACTTGTGAACCTGTGATGTTTGTTGTTTGTCCTTATGATAATGTTTGTTTTGCATCTTTGTAATGAGTGCAATGATTTTGTGGGTTTCCTCACAATCTCATTTAAGTTTAGTTGATAGGCTTAAGGTTCATGCATAGAAGGTTGGGTTCCTGTTTCTTCGGTTCCCTCTATCCTATCCTTCCGGAGCAATCTGTCTTTATCAGCTTATATCTCTGTTTATGGATGTTCAAAAATCATGGAACAATTCGGGACATAAGTAGGTTTCATGATCTTTCTCTGAGCGCAAGAACCACCCTGATGGCTGTTATGGTTTTGGAGTTATGAAATTCACAAGTCGATACATCCGTGCTGTCTGGAATCTGGAATAGTTTCTGTTGTCTGCTGTTTTCGACGACCTTAACTACAGAATCTGGAAAAGTGTTCTACATGAAAGTTGTAGAGGATTTCATAATCTTTCGAGAAAGGTAAACTGCAACTTCATTGGATAAACAGAGCTCGAGTTATGGCTGTTTTACTGCACTGCTGTTCTGCTACTCTCGAGAAATTTCAGAATTCTTGTTCTTACCTTTACATATGAGTTTCTCTAGGATATCAGAAGTTGGTTATGCCTGTCAACATGCTGGAAATAATATGCAAGCTACCCTTATATGTTCTCTAGTTTGTCCTTTCTTAAGGGGGGTAGTGCTTTGAATGAACAGATGTTGAAGTTGTGATTTGTCTCTTATGGTACATCATGAGTATGATCATCTATCCTTGCTCATGTTGCTTTTGTCGGTCACCTGATGACAGGAAATGTGGCACACCATGAATCAGGATCCCTATACGCCACCTCTCACTGATGATCACGAGTACAATGAAGCTGAGCATTATCAAAACAACAATGTTGAAGTTCAAGTTGGGAATGATCCGAGCCAGAATCCACAACAACGAAAGCGAAAGAGGAAAGCCAAAAAGAAGCTTACTAAAGCAAGTAGAGCACAGCGCAATTATGTCAATGGAAGGTTGAGCAATATGGATATAGATAACATTCAAGGAGCTACCAAAATGGTTGGTGGTTACATTCAAGCAAGCACAACACAAGCTTTTGCTCTGTTTGATCCCAGTGCTTCGCACTCTTTCATCTCCGCCGAGTGGTTAGAGAGGAACAAGATGGCGAAGTGTCCAACAAAGAGGCCCTTGATAGTTCATACCCCAGTTGGAGAAATACAGGCAGGTCAGATATGCCCGAACGTCAGTCTCATCATAAACAAGGAAAACTTTACCGTAACCTTCATTGTTTTGGAGTCACTCAATATTCCTATGGTTCTTGGTAATGGATGGTTGTGTGCGCACAAAGGAGTAATTCATGGTACTCAATGCACAATGTTTCTAACTGCACCGTCAGAGAAAAGAATTGAGTATCGCGGTTGTCAACTTCAATCTGAGAAAGCTGATGACTTGTACAATGGAATGCAGACTAAGGATGCTATCATGGATAATGATGAGTATATAGCTAAGAACACAGATGGGCAAACATCTTCAGTGGAAGTCGATATGCCAGACCATCTGGCGAATGCAGGATATCCGGTCAAGATTCTGGAAACAGTTTGGAAAACTTTTAATGGAAGAAGGTTTAAAGTGTGTAAGGTTCAGTGGAGTAACCTAAGTGAAGAAGAAGCAATGTGGGAAACCGAGGAACAACTGCAGATCAAGTTTTGACATCTCCTTGAGTTGTAAGCCAATCAAGTTAGCGATGAAGACAAGTTTGGGATAATCAGGTGTAACAATCTTTTCATAGAATCTTTGTACACAAGTCATGATCATGAAACATCAGTGGTTTGATAAGCTTGGTATACAAGTGTGAAGTAAAAGGGTTATCAAGATCTTTTCTCGTTTCTCTCCTGTGCTCTGAGACTCTTCCGAATCTCGGGACGAGATTCCTTTAAGGGGGGTAGATTTGTCACACCCTGAAATTTGTGTTTCTTGAATTAGAGTTAAAATGATTTGTTTATGAATTTTTGTGCTCATAAAATATAGGGAAATAAAAATTTTCTCTAAATTAAAATTTATCCTAGGGTTTTAGAAACATGTTTGTGCATTCATGTTGGAGCATTTGAGTTTTGTGATGTGTGGTTTTGGCTAAAATTCAAATTGAGTTCAAAATGATTTTAAAAACAAATTTTATAGAGAAAAGTTTGAAAATAAAGACATTTTGTTTTTCAAAAAGTTTGGAAAGTTTAAAGTTTCAAAAACTTGTTTATTCTCCCAAAGATTCAATCAAAAGTTCAAAAGAATTCAAAATGATTTGAAAATGAATTGGAAAGGCTTTCAAACAAAAAGGAAAGGTTTTTCTTTTCCTTCTCTCCTCCTTTCCTGGCTTTTGGCCCGCACCAGCCAGCCGGCCTGCTCCCGCTCGCTCCTCTTTCCCTTCACCCGCAGCCCATCTCCACTTCTCCCTCCTTTCCCACGCTTGGGCCGTCTTTGCGCCCCGGCCCAGTCGGCGCCTGCGCCTGAGCGGTTGCAAGCCCGCGCGCTCGCCCCCGCTCCCACTGACCTCCGGGTCCCACGCGTCAGCCGCAGCGGCCTCCGCACGCGCTCGCCCGTCTCTCGCTGACCCCGTGTCCCCACCGGTCGGCTCTTTCTCCCTCCCCCCGTAAACCCCCTGGACTCTAGCACCGAGTCCAAATCCGCCGCGCCTATGCCTTTCCCCTTGCCGTATTGGCCAAACCAGGGCTCCTATAAAGCTCGCCCGAGCCCACCGCCTCTCTTTGATACTTATTCACCTGTTGCTAGATTAACCACTATTCGAGTATTACTTTCCCTGGCTGCCTCATATGGTTTTCTCATTCATCAAATGGATGTGAAGACAGCTTTTCTTAATGGAGAGTTGGATGAGGAGATCTATATGGATCAGCCTGATGGGTTTGTAGTAAAAGGTGAAGAGCAAAAAGTGTGTAAGTTATTGAAATCTTTGTATTGCTTGAAACAAGCACCTAAACAATGGCATGAGAAGTTTGACACTACTTTAATTAGTGCAGGCTTTGTTGTTAATGAAGCTGATAGGTGTGTGTATTATCGACATGGTGGGGGTCAATCTGTTATATTATGTTTATATGTTGATGATATTCTTATTTTTGGAACAAATATTGATGTTATTAATGAAGTCAAGTCTTTCCTATCAAAGAGCTTTGATACGAAAGATCTGGGTGAAGCTAATGTTATTTTGAACATTAAGCTGATTAAGGATGAGAGTGGGATTACTTTATTGCAATCTCACTATGTTGAGAAGGTTTTGAGTCGCTTTGGCTTTATGGATAGTAGACCTTCTCCAACATCTTATGATCCCAGTGTGACTTTGAGAAAGAACAGAAAGATTGCTAGAGACCAACTGAGATACTCTCAGATTATTGGTTCACTCATGTATCTAGCGAGCGCAACTAGACCAGATATCTCATTTGCTGTGAGCAAGTTGAGTAGGTACATGTCCAACCCGGGTGATAATCATTGGCATGCACTTGAAAGAGTTTTGCGTTATCTCAAAGGTACAATGAGTTTTGGAATTCACTATTCTGGGCACCCAGCTGTGCTAGAGGGATATAGTGATGCAAATTGGATTTCTGATATTGATCAGATCTACACCACTAGTGGGTATGTTTTTACCCTTGGAGGTGGTGCGGTGTCATGGAGGTCTTGTAAACAGACTATATTGACTAAATCAACCATGGAAGCAGAACTTGCTGCTTTAGATACAGCTTCTGCAGAGGCAGAGTGGCTGCGTGAGCTCTTGTCTGACTTACCGGTGGTTGAAAAAACAATACCGGCTATCCTTATGAACTGTGATAATCAAACAGTGATCACGAAAGTGAACAGTGATAGGGATAATGCGAAGTCAACAAGACACGTTAAAAGACGTTTGAAGTCTGTCAGGAAGTTGAGAAACTCCGGAGTAATAGCTGTGACCTATGTACAAACAGACAAAAACCTGGCAGATCCCTTTACTAAAGGGTTATCACGGAATGTGATAGAAATCGCATCAAGGGAGATGGGTATGAGACCTATATGAGTTTACAGTAGTAGTAACCCAACCTTTTTGATCGGAGATCCCGTGACTAAGGATCTGGGAAGAACAAGCTATTGGTAAACTGAGGAGAGTAATTTCTAGACCCTCTCTTTGTGAAGATGCAATACTCTCATTGCTATGAGGCACTGTATGGAAGGTTGGCAAAGACCTTAATATGTTCTATTGGTTTTTAAAAGCAAAGATGCTGTCCTACAGAGTATTCTTGAAAGAACATACCTATATGAGCCATGACTGTTAAACGTCGCAGTCTATGAGATTAGGGTGATCTCTAGTAAGCTCATGAAGAGACCATGGAGTATGACGTATATGCTCCACCCACGGAGAAAGGCTATTGGCAGCCAGGTACTAGCTTAACCTTGAGTAAAACTTGCTTCACGCAAAACTTGCAATTCAAGGCTTAGTCCATTGTTCAAGTTGTGAATAAGTGTAACTTGAGGTTATAGGCAGAAGTTCAACTTAACAGTCTCTGCTAAACACTAGTATATCAAACAGTAGCGGGAACAGGCAAATCTCTAAATGGGCATTTGAGATCTGGTGGGGGATTGTTAGAATTTATATGGGCTTGGCCCAATAATAAATTCTGAAATTCATAATAAATCTCAAAGGCCCATTCATATGTGAGCAAAGAGGGGAAGTGGAACTCTTTAGTCCCACCTTGCTAGTGGAAGGGGAGGAGAACTTGCTTAAATATGGAAGTTCTCTCCACTTCCTCAAGTCTAGTGTGAGAAGGAGAAAGAGAAGTCCACACGCGCGCGCGCGCTCGCTCGCCGCGCCGCGCCGGGCCGGGCCGGGCGGGGCGGGGCGAGGCGACTTGCGCGGGTGCGCGGCACCTGCGTGAATGGTCCGCCGAAATCCGGCTCCTCGCCTTGCGGGAGCGCGGTCTCCTTTTGCAGTTTTAGTTTTTGGTTTCTTGGCCTTCAAGTTGCAGAGTCCTAAACGGTTACGACTCAAGAGTCCTAAACCGATTTAGATCGTGATCGCGACACGAGGTCGGTTCAACAGGGCTATATAAGCAACCTATCGGCCACGCCAAAACGTATCTCAACACCTCTCGAGTTAGGGTTTGTCTCATATCGCTTTTGCGCTGCCGTCTAGTCGTCTCCAGTCCGTTCGCTTGCGTGCCCCAGCGACCGGGCGAGCAGGTCTCCGGAACCCTCGTCTTTGCGATCCTGCACCGGGAGAAGGCGAATAAGGTTTTTGGGAAGCGCTCGTCGCGCGACTGCTCTGGTCTACAACAACGGGTCGTCTACCGTCCAAGTCAGGCGGCGCTACGTCCAGGCGTATTCGTCGTCAACTGCTCCGAGCTATTCCTCCAGCACTCATCGACGATCAGCCAGCACCGACTCCGCCATCGTCTTCTTCAGCTATCGAAAGGTACGCCGTTCGTGATCTAATGTCTATGTTTATATTAGATCTTATGTCTTTGATCTTGCCTTTTAATCTATCTGGTGTACGAGCTATGCTTACACCGATTGTCATGTTTGAGATTATGTTATGCATGTTTTGTTATGCTAGTAAACAATACAATATGAGATATCTAGATCATCAATTTATCATGATTTATATTCTGGTTTTAATCTGGAAATTGCCTATTCTTTTAACACCATCAACCGTCGCCGGTCGCGTGGCACATTGCGATCGAACCACACGTGGACTTGGACCGCAAGGACGCCGCCGTTGTCGCCTCGTCGCAGCAGGGCTGTGCTCTCAGTGGGGGGTTGCACCATATCGGGTGCAAGTGCATCAGAAAGTCTCGGACCGGGAGCAGAGACAGCGACGGCGGCCGGGCGGCGCCTGCCGGCGGCGTGTACACAAAATGGTCTCGTGGAGCAAACAGACCGCGAAGGCGACCCATCTCCAGGAGGAGGAACTCCCCATGTGCTGCAGCGACATTGAGGTGCTCGTTGTCGCCGCCGCCGCCGCCCTCCTGCGGGAATCGTAGCAGAGTTTGGAGCTCGCCGGCGGCGCGGCGCATCTAAGGGAGACGCGCAGGTGTCGGCCTGTGGAGGTGCGGGTCTCCGCGACGGTCTTGGAGTCGGCAACGAATGACTTATTGGTCCGGGCAGCCTTAGCAGCTCAGCATCACCTAGCGGCGGCGCTGGTCTCTGGCGGCGGCGGCAGTGGCCACGGCCGGCGAATCCGAGAGCAGCCTCCGGTGGCTCCATGTTGGGACAGCATACCGATTCATTGTTGGTCGTAGGCTCATCAGAGCCTCAAAGCGACGAAGAGGAATCCGATTCATTTTCTTGCTGGGATGGTTGCGCTAGCCGCTAGGTTATTTATGGTATGGTGGTGATGGTGACAGTAATGGCGGCTGCGTGCTTGCTTTGGTAGTGCCTCCCTCCCACCCTCACCAACGCCCACATATCAGAGCTGGTGGTAGCTTCTATGCCGATTTTGCCAGCTTTGGAGGCTACATCCGGGCTCAAGATTGTGCGGGCGTCAAAGGTCACCTCGGTTCTATTGCCTCTACTACTCGACCTCTCCAGCCGAATCAACACCAGGCTCAGGCGCCGGCCGACAGGGCGCCAACGGCGCCATGACACACCTAGCCTGGAACTGCAGGGGCGCAGGCGGGAGCCTACGCAGTTCCACCATGACGCATCTATCCCGCCTACTTGCTTCGACTAGAGCTCAGGTCTGCTTTATTTCAGAAACTCGCAATTCTAAAATAACTAAATCTGCTATTAAAAATCACTTTAATTTAAATGATGCTTTTGTTGTTCCTTCTCAAGGCCAGTCCGGTGGCCTATGGCTGATGTGGACTAATGATGTTGATGTTACTATTTCTGATCATAATCACCACTACATCTTTGCCTTATGTGTAAATAGACCAAGCCAGCAGCAATATGGCCTAGTTTGCATCTATGGAGACCCTCATCATCGTGACACTAATGTTATCTGGGATCAAGTTTCCAACTTTATGACTTCCAACAGTAATCTAACTATGTTTTGTATGGGTGACCTTAATGAACTTATGCATGTTAATGAGAAGCTAGGCCCTAGTAGTGCTGATGTCACTCGTATTAATGATTTTTGTGCACATGTTAAGCATTGTGGCTTTATTGATCTCGGCTATAGTGGCCCTGCATACACTTGGACTAACAAGAGATTTTCTTCTGTTCCTACTTATGAAAGACTTGATCGTTGTTTAGGTAATGCGGAGTGGTGCTTGGCGTACCCTAATACTACTGTCTACCACCTTCCTATGATGTACAGCGACCATGCTCCTATTCTCGCTGTCCTCGAATCTCAAAGACCCCGTATTAATAAGCCTTTTCGGTTTGAAAATTGGTGGTTGTTGGATCAGGAGTACCATGAAATTGCCAAACAAAGTTGGCAACGTTCTCATGCACGTGATTTCTCTCAAAAAACTAAGTATTTGGCTGCAGATCTCAGGAAATGGAGGAAGAAGAAGCCGAAGAATAATGATCTCCTTGCACAGATTGAAAACCAAATTCTTGATCAGCAACGTTTACATCCTTCTCAGCAGAACCACAACCTACAGCAACACTTACATGACAAGCACCACATCTTGCTGGCCAAAGAAGAAACCTACCACATCCAAAGAGATAAGAAAAATTGGGCAATAGCAGGAGACAGAAACACTGCCTTCTTCCACCACCAGGCTATTATCAAGCGCAACATGAAAAATAAAATCACCCACCTCATTAACCCAGATGGCTCTCATTCCACCACTCCTCAACAACTGGCTGACACTCTGGTACTCTACTTTTCTACCATCTTCACCTCGCAGGTCAACAGCTCGCATAGCAATGCCAGCCTTCAAGGTACTACTTCCTATCCTAATCAACCGTCCTACCACCCTAATGAGCCAAATCTCACTCAGTCCAGCAGGGACGAACAACACCAAGTGCAACTCAGTGACATCTTCAGGTATACCTACTCCATCCCCACAATTGAAGAAATTCATGATATAATCAAACAAATGAGAAGCAATGCAGCTCCAGGACCGGATGGACTGAACGCATCTTTCTACAAATCAGCGTGGCCTTGGGTAAAAGATGATATCTACAACGTGGTAAAAAAAATTTATACAAATGCTCATATGCCTCATGATATCAACCAAACTTTTATTACCCTCATACCTAAGAAAAATATGCCCACCGCTCCCCAGGACTATAGACCTATCAGTCTTTGTAATGTTATTTACAAAACCATCGCTAAATCCTTGGCTAATAGACTGAAAGATCATCTACCCAATTATGTAAGTCAAGCTCAATCTGCTTTCATTGCTGGTAGACATATTTCTTCTAACATAATTGTCACTCAAGAAATCATGCATTCCTTTAATTTGAAAAGTTGGAGAAACAATTCCTTCATTCTTAAAATTGATCTAGCTAAGGCTTTTGATAGACTTGAATGGGATTTCATTTAGATTGCTCTGCACAGATTAGGCCTCAATCAAAATTTTATTAATCTTATTACTGCTTATATCTCATCCCCCACCTTTGCAGTGTTAATCAATGATGAACCTTCAACACAGTTCACCTCTCAAAGGGGGTTAAGACAGGGCTGTCCTCTTTCTCCTTACCTCTTTGTCATAGCTATCAATGAATTATCTGTAAGGCTGCAGGAGGCTCTTCACAACAGCAACCTTTCCGGCATAACTCTTGGAATGGACTGTCCTGCCATCCACTCCCTTCTTTTTGCAGATGATCTCATCTTGTGTGCCAAGGCATCCATGGAGGAAGCTCAAGCTATCAAAACAATACTTTATGATTTCTGCCGCCAGTCTGGTCAGATCCCAAATCTCCAAAAATCCTCCATCTACTTCAGCAAAAATGTTCCAACTAGTATTAGAAACCAAATTAAAGATATTTTTCCAGTTCAGGATTTACAGCCTAATACCATGCATCTAGGTCACCCTATGGTGTTTAGTCATAGAGATAAAAACAGAGCTTACAATTTCATCTACAATAAGTTTTTTGCCAAGTTTGGTACCCTAAAAGCTAATAAGCTAAACCATGCAGGTAGGCTTCAGTATATTAAATCGGTGTTAGCTTTCATTCCTATTTATTATATGTCCACTGTTCTTTTCTCCAAAACCTTTATTCAAACAATTAATACCATCATTAGAAGGTTTTGGTGGGCAGGGGTACAAGAGGAACAAGACACCTCTCCCATTGCTTACCGCTCCTGGGATGACATCTGCAGACCCACTCAGGAAGGGGGTCTTGGAATTAGAGATATGGAAACAGTTAACAAAAGTCTCATCATCCACTCAGCTTGGAATGTGGCCAACCAGAAAAATTCCTTTCTATCAGCTATTTTAAAAGCCAAATATTACCCTAATGACTCCTTCTGGACTGCTACTGATAATGGCTCCAAATCTATTTTTTGGTCTTCTGTTTTGCAGGTTCTGCACCACCTGAGCTCCAATGCCACCATCCAAATTCATGCCGGCAATTCCTCCATCTGGTCATCTCCCTAGTCCCTGGTTTGGAATCAGATTCATGACCACCTTATCTTGCCGGTGGTTAACTTTCCCCTTCCTGCAAAGGTTTCAGATCTTTGGGTGCAGGGCATACATAACTGGGATCACCAGCTCCTCTCTACTACTTTCTCAAACCAAGCGGTTCAGATCATAGAAGCCACCCCTCTGGTTACTTTTGATCATGATGACATCCTAAGGTGGGCTTCAGCGAAGAATGGTAAGTGCACATCCAAAGCAGCCTACTTGTACTTGGCCAATCAAGAGGTTCACCATCTACCCACACAAGGATCTAGGAGCATTAGCCATGACGCCAACCAAATCTTGCAGAAGGTATGGAAGAGTAAAACTATTCCTCCCCTACTAAAAACCTTTGCTTGGAGACTAATTAGAAGGGCTCTGGCTACCGCTGAAAGGGCGGGTCGATACTCTACCCATATTGATCCACATTGCGCCTACTGTGGGGATATTGAAAATGAAATTCACCTATTTTTTCACTGTGATCTAGCTAGGCAGGTATGGGCCACGACCACTCCACCCATGATGACAGACATTTTCAATGCTGATGAGGATGGAGTACAATCCGCTCTGCAACTGTTTATTACTTCTAACCCCTCTGAAGCTACTTTGTGCAAAACTCTATTCATTATGTGGTACCTATGGAAGGCTCGTAATGATAACCGTTTCCAAAGAAAAACTTGGACCTCCTTTCAGGTGCATCAAGCGGCGAAAGCTCACATGCAAATGCATCTGGACGCTTCTCGGGATCAGGCGCAGCTTACACTCCCTCAATCAACTGCACCTAGGCAGGATAGGTGGCTTGTCCAATTCCCATCTTCGGTTGCAGGAAACAGATGTTATGTCGATGCTTCTATACTTCCAGATTCTTCAGGACTCTCCATCAGACCGGCAGGCATTGGGATTTTTTTCATAAATTCTGATTTGCAGGTACCCCAGAGCATCTTCATCCAAGCTGTCTTGCGTAATTCTTCTTCGGTCATTATGGCTGAGGCTGCAGGACTAGCTTTGGCCTCTTCAGTTTTGCAGATACTGCAGTGGAGCAACACCACAATCTTTTCAGATAATTTACATGTTGTCCATTTTATCAACTCCGTCTATCAAGATCAACCTCCAGATTGGAGGATTATGCCATTCACTCAGATTGTCCAGCAGCTCATCCAGACTACAGACAACACCGTCAGAAGGGTCTAGAGGAATCAAAACCTTTTAGCTGATTCTCTAGCTCGTAGAGCTCTCTCCTCATTTTCCTCAGTCCCTTCAACTTTCTCATTCTCAGGTGCTTGTGCTTACGCACCTCATGTCCATGATTGTCCTGTTCTCAGGATTCTTCAGAATGTAATCATTAACGATATTATTGTCCTCACAGCTTCTTGCTGCTAAATAATACAAACCGGGTTTCCCGGGTTTCTTCGTCAAAAAAAAACTATGAATAATTAAGATGATTTATAGACCGTACGTACCCTACCTTGTTGCTAATGGGCTTCGCGCTGCCAGCCCATGATAAATTGATACTAACTACTTAGCTTTTTTATAGGACAACTACTTGTTTATCTTACAAAATATAGGACGATATATGGTTGGATGATTTTAAATATCTGATTTTTTAGATACGGATGCTGACTGCATGCGTGTTTATAATCTATGGAACACACGCACACATCCCATATACGCCCTCCATCCCAAATTATAAGTAATTCTAAAAATCTTGGAGGGTCAAAATTTCTCATGTTTGACCAAATTTATATAATGAGATGACATAAATAACATTTATGATGCTAATAAAATATTATTAGATTCTTCATTAATTATATTTTCATAGTATATCTCCTTGATGTCATAAATTTCTATAATTTTAGTCAAACTTAGGAAACTTTTGACTCTCCAAGATTCTTAAAATGACTTATAATTTGAAAAGATTCTTAAAATGACTTATAATTTGAAAAGGGGAGTATATGTGACAATGTGAGCATGACCTAGCTAGGAAATCTAGAGATTGACAAACACATGTGCGTCTTGCTATCGCTGGCCAGTACATCTCGAGCTGACAAAATAGCACACATTTAAATCATGCAATAAATTTAGAAAAATACAAGCACATGTCTTGATCCCATTATTGTTGGAGAACAACTAAGGATGAAAACGAAATGAAAATATCTCGAACCGAACCGCATCGTTTTCTATATTTAATCCGATCGAATTCGTATTTTCTTGTCTAATTTTATCGTTTTCGTATTTCAAATGTAGAAGTAAAAAACGGTTAAGGAGTTTTTCGACCGAGTTCGACCATTTTCTACTTTTCTACTTTTAATCTGAAATATCCTTAATTCAAAATTCATTTTAAACCAAATTTAGTTGTCGGTCATTACTATCCAGGCAAATAGGCAAAGGTAAGTGTGGAGTACTGATGTCCATGGACCGTATTATATAGGTAGCTCACCCCGTCGCGCCTCCCTGAGTCGCTGAGGTGGGACCAATCACTCGCACGGTGCTGCACGGCTGTATCTGACTTCACGCGGTGTTGTTGTTGCGTTGCATGTGACTGGGCCAACTAAGAGAGAGCTAAATGGGCTAGGCCTTGTTGCTATCCTTTTTAGTCTAGTTATGATGACATCTCAAATTTTCCTCTTTTTTTCTTTTTTTTCTCTTGTGAAAGAAATTAAATTGATAAGTGCTCTTTCTTGCGATTGAAATTTGCCACAATGGCACTTGTTAATTGTTATGCATTGTGGGTCGGTATTCCATTGATTTTTCGTATACCGTCCGTGTTTGGTATAATTCCGCTCGAATTGGTCCGTTTTCGAAATTCTAGGTATTCTGCAAGTTCATGCTCGTTTTCGTGTCCGGTTTTACCGCTTTCGTTTTCGTTTTCGTTTTCGTATTCAAATGTAAAAGTAGAAAACGGTTGAGAAGTTTTCCGACCGTTTTCATCCCCAAGAACAACATATCTCGAGCGAAAAATAGGACTTTTAAATCATTGAATGAAACCAACAACAGATATCGAGCTAGAAAACAATACTTTTTTATGAGTTATCAGGGGAGGGGATGAATTCTCCACCTGAATATATTGCATTCGAGAGGTAATATAAATTCACAAAGTCTATTAAGACACGGATCATGAGCGACCCGTCTTTCTCATCGTGTCATGGCCTCTTCCCGTTTCTTCTTCCTCCTCCTCCGCACGCCTTTCCTCCGCCACCTGCTCCCCCACACTCCACAACCGGCGCTCGCGCCCGCACCCACGGATGATGCGTTGGCGCATCACCGGTGTCGGAGACGACAAGCTCACCGACATTGGAGTCTGGATCACTTTTCGAGGTGATCTCATCTCTTCATTATCGCACCCTCTCTCTCTCTCCCACCTTCCCAACTCTGGCGCCATAGAAGGGCCCGGAGGGGGAGGCAGGTCGGCCAGGCTGTCGAGAAAAAGGCTGGTGGCTTAGGGTTCCTAGCGACGATGGTGGCAGCTGGGCTAGGGAGGGTAGGGGCACCATGGCCGGAGGTAGGTTCTCGCTGTTGGAGCTCGTCGTGGACGGAGGGGAGGGGAAGAAGGCGAGCGTCGAGGATGCTAGGTTTTATCGGAGCTCCGGCAGACTAGCATCTGTGGCAGGACAGGGGCTGGTGGCGAGGGTGAGCATGAGAAGGAGAACGAGTGGAGCAGAGGCGGGTTGAGGGAGACGAAGCCAAGGGCGGCGGGGAGGAGGTGGCATGGGGGGGAGAGAGAGAGAGAGGAAGACGAGACGCGGTGCAACTAGATTGCGGTCTCGGCTTATCTTTGTCCATATAAATTACCGCTCAAGGAGATACAACATACTACACACACTTTGAACACAACACCACCAACAACGCACACGAGATAGAGAGAACAACCACAAAACACAGAGAAGGGAACAAAGAACACTACTACATAAATGATTTTCCGAGACACTGCCTTGAATTAACCGAGGCGGGCGTCCAATGCCCGCCTCGGTTAATATTTACCGAGACGGGCATCCGGTGTCCGCCTCTGGTTAATTATTTATCGAGGCGGCCATCCGGTGTCCGCCTCGGTTAATTGATTAACCGACACGGTCACCTCAAGGCAACTGCCTGTTAATCAATTATTTTCCGAGGCGGTCGTTTTAAGCGTCCGCCTTAGTAAATCCATTAACCGAGGCGGGCATCTTAAGGTGTCCACCTCGGTTAATGGGTGCAACAGAAAATGATTCATAATTCTTTCATACGGACTCGGATGAAGATAAACTTTACATCAAAATTGTAGCCCTCGACGAGATCTACAACTTTGTAGTTAAAAAGTTTTTGAATTGAAACTGTTTAGGGTCCCAAAATATGGTTATAAGTGCACAAATTTTTAAATTTAAACTTATCAAACGATCTCATATGTTGACATATTCTACACAAAAGTTATAGTTCTCAATAGAATCTATAACTTTGTAGTTGAAATTTTTTTAATTTGAAGTTATTTAGAGTCCCAAAAATGTGGTCGAAGGTTATAGATTTTTAAATTTAAAATTTAAAATTCCTAAACGATCTCAAATATTCACATAATTAATACCAAAGTTGTAGTGACCGACCTAAGCTACATCTTTGATATTGACAAGTTTTTATTTTAAAATCATCTAGAGTCTCAAATATGTGTTTGAAGTTCACATGTTTTGAGACTCAACTTTTTGAATTTTTCAAACTATGTCTGAGGGAGATACATCATATACCAAAGTTGTAGTAGGTAACAAGATTTAAAACTTTGTAGTTATAAGTTTTTTCATTTGAGTTCATTTAGTAGCCCAAATGTTCAACATAAGATTATGAAATATTGATATAAAACAATAATGTATTATATATAGATATGAATAAGTGTGAGGTGTAGTGGTAGTGTGAAGCGTGAGGTCCTGAGTTCATATCCTAGAAGTTGCAGATTTTTTAGTTTTTTGTTTTCTAAAGACCATTAACCGAGACGGACATCTTACAAATGCCCGCCTTCGTTAATCATTAACCGAGGAGGGCACCTTATAAACGCCCGCCTCGGAAAAGTTTTTCTGTAGTAGTGGAACTCTCATGATAAGCATGAAGTTGTTCACCAAAAAACAACACCACCAAAGCGGCATATTGATAGACGACTATTAAGCTTCGAGTAAATATGACAGACGACAGTCATGATTACAATATCTATTAAGGACATATTGCACCCAATTGACGTCCATTATGGGGAGGAAACCACAATGGAGGGAGGGCTAGCAAAAGGGATGCAAGGAGATCCAAGAGAGGGGATCATGGTCGCGTTATCGACATTTGCTAAGACAAGGCAATCATGAATCATGGAGTGGCAAAGCTAGAACACTAGCGACGTAGTTAGAACTTGTGTAGATTCATCAGAGAGGAGGAGATCTAGGGCCTCGGTGCTGAGAAGTGCCAATGATCTCCAAAGCATGTCACCATTGCTTGTCTGGGATCACCGGTATATGTTTTTCACTCGGAGATCAAACTCAATAGGATAGTGTTGCTATTTATTAAGTGCAGATAGAATATGAAGGATTCCGCAAGCGTACAAAATATCATGATAGCATTTTACTGTCGGTGTTTGTTAACCGGCAACTCATCTTGGGGATTCCCAGACGATTTGTTCGGCGGGGATCGGCGTTCGTAGAACTCGGCGAGTACACAGGGACAACGATTTATACTGGTTCAGGCCGCTTAATAGCGTAATACCTTACGTCCAGTGGCGGTGTGTGTCTTGTGTTATGATTCAAGATTCAATGATAGGGGTATGCGCCCGCTTCCCCTTATATAATCGGGTGGAGCTTAGCGCATACCGAGTCCTAGTCGGTTACAACAGAGGAGTCCTATTCTAATTACAAGACTTCCTTCAGAAACTCGACTAAGTTACAACAAGAGTCCTAATCCATGTTAACTTCGTACCATGTCTTCGGATCTCCTGCGACGTCCAGGACATGTCCGAGTAATCATCTTCTGATGATGTCTCTGACATTTTGGTCTGTCATTTACCAGGAGTATTCTAGATATCATTATTTATATTTTACCATAGGGAAACAATTGTTAAATAAGTTGATGATTAACTTATCGTGTATCTACTAATTAATATAATGACTAGACTAAAGTGGGGGTAAATGATGATAATGATAAGGTTTATGAATAATAACACTCACAAGATAAATCTATAATAAATGAGCAGTCTAGCTATGTTGAGAGAAAAATAGGTGACTTCAAGGTTCGTAAATACTTCTCTATTATCTTTGTTCTAATAACTAAAGCATGAGTAGATATAGCAATCACACACAATAACACTTTGGAGCAATAATACCTTTTTGACTCTCGAGGGGGGTGAGAAAGCGTAGTCAGAGGAAGGCTGCCAAAAGCTCTATGAACACCAATCCGAATGTGATGGAATGCAACAGAACTGTCAACTCTGGGGCTACCATAACTAACCATAAGATGGGGGCAATCTTAGGTAATCTATAGTCTAAACACCATGTATAAACTATCGATTACTACTCTAGCTACATACAATAACTAGAGCACTTGATGCAAGCGGAGACCCCATTTTAATATGTAACAACTATACTAACCATACACATGAATGACATACATGTAAATAGAGAAGATAATAATATTAAAGCATAAGTCTTGCAAAGCTAAGATACAAAGATATACTAAACCTTCAAAGAATTCTCCAGATCCTGAGTGTAGCTCGACGCTCGCTAACTCTCAACTAGAACTAATCTACTGCATTGGGGAGTCTAGCCCTAATTCTCATGGTGTTGTGTCTTGATCTCAATGAGAGATGGCCTCTAGAGAGGGTCTGAGGGCGCCTTATATAGGGGAGGTAGAGTAGATGGCAAGGCATTGCCATGTCATCGATCTGCATCACCTTCTTTGATCACCGTTGGATAAACCGACTTAAACATATGGCTTAGATTAATCCTCAGAGTTGGTGGACTCATCATGGCGAAATGAAGGGAAAACAGGCTCCGGGAGAGGTTGGTCGGCCTCCCTCTTGGGCCGGCCGGCCCACTACAGTGGGCTTCAGGCCCAAGCTTCGACATGATGTCTTTCGGAACCTTCTAGAGTTGTCTTTCACAGTTTTTGCGTAGATTTGATATCTTTTGCACCAGGACTCCAAATATAGCAAATGATATGTCTGTTTCAATTGTCTCGACGAGCTCTTCACAATGGTTCTCTCCAATTTATCACTTGACATGTCTTTTACTGTTGACAAACAAATATCCTATAAAATAAGTGAGAACCAAAACTTCTGGAACTCATTAGAATCAAACCCTATAATTATAGGTTGTGATTCATTTCATGTCATTTTATGCAATAGTTGATGGTTATATTTGGAGTTTAATGGTCGTCAATAGATGGCAGTTGGAACCTCAATGATGCCTCCAAGAAGGTACATGAGGGGTGCACACAGGTGCCATCGTCTTTGGCACCGGAAACCAGCCTAAAAGGTCCAAATTGGCTAGAGGGGGGCTGAATAGCCTAATTAAAAAAATATAAAACATTTAGGCAAATTCAATTAGCATAATGTCGAAACATTTTGCACTAACCTAAGGATTATGTTGCAAGCCACCTATCTAACAAATCTACCTAATATTTCTAAGTCACTCAAACAATTAAAGCTACACAATTATACAAGAAGTAAATGCCAGCTCTAGAACAAATAGGCAAAGACTAGGAAGATGATAAATAAGTTATCTACACAAGATATAGAGCACAATATAAACGACACAAGGAATACACAATATACTAGCTCAATATGAACAATAAAAGAGAGAGCTAGATGGGATGGTTTCACCGAGCCTTCGGAATCGCCTTTGAAGAACCAATCACTAGTGAATATCCTCAAATGTAGCGCCAATCACCAAATATAAAAGTAAAGTCCAATTACCGAGAACACCAAGAGAGAATCGCCACCAAGATTAATACACAATGACACGGCGATTTATCCTGAGGTTCACGTGCTTGCTGGCACGCTACTCCTCGCCGTGTCGACCAACTCTAGGTGATTCAGCGACTAATCGACAACACACCAAGCTACACAAGCGCCGCAAGAATCTACCACAACAGATGTAGCTCAATGACACGAGCAATCCACTAAGGGTGTCTTTCGTCACTCTGGCGGGGAATAGACCCAAAAAAACCCTCACAACTCGGTCGATGGTAGCCAAGAACTCCTCGAAGCTATCTAGGCACCGGCAAGTAGCCCTAAGTAGGTTAACGATGAATCTTATATTTTTTTATTTATATATATATATTATATATATATATTTATATATATATATTATTTTATTTGTTATGTATATATATATTATATATTTATATATATATATATATTATATTATATTATATATATATTATATATATATTATATATATATTATATATATATTATATATATATATACCTAATAAGGCAAAATTTCTGCCACTACAAATTTTCGTCCAACCTAATCACCGCGTCCGTACTGTGTTCATATTCTTTTTTCCGTTTCCGTCTCTGTTTCTACACCCGTTACTTTCTTCTTTTTTTTATTTTTCTGGTTTCTGTGTTACTGTTCGCCGCTCAGGCTCCCCTCAACTCAGTTGTTTCGCTCAGATTTCGTTGGTCTGGTCGCGTTCGCATGCAGCTACGCCCGTGCTTCGCCGCACGGCGACTTCGCCTGGGCATGTCCTGCCTTGCCGCGTTTCTCTATATGCTCGCCGTCTTGCCTTTCCTCCCTTCAAACTTCAAACTCCTCCTTCCATGGGGCCCAGGGCCCGCTCCACCTGACCCTCCCGTTTCCGCCCGCACTTTGCCGCACGGGTAGGCAAAATTTTCTGCCATAAATAATTTTATCTTAAATTGTTTTGCCACAAATAATTTTTTTGGTCCAACCTAATTCTAAAGTTACTCGGTCTCACTATCAAATCCGAAAAACTGAATTTTTCTTTGTTTCTCTTACTGCCGTCCACGTGCCCCTTTTCCGTTTCCTTTTATTTTTCATTTCATCTTCCCACCTTCGGTTTTGTACGTGACTTTTTCTTCTCTTTTATCTCCCACTTTTTGTTATAAACAAAAATATGTCTTCTATGTTTTTTTTACTTTTCAAATGTGCTCACACCCGTATGTAAGTATAGACTCATGATCTATGTATAGACTCATGATCTATGTTCATACAAGTAACCGTTATGGACTCCAGGAGCTCCGGACCGAAATCCCAATCGGATGCCGCAAACAGACTTGGAACGGAACTGGACAGAACTCTCTCGATCCAACTTGCCTTATTACAAAGAACAAAAAAAATGTCTAAAAAGCCAAAATTTCTGCCAACAAATATTTTTGGTCCAACTTCCCACCTCCCTCGGTCACGTACGTGAATTTTTTTTATCCGCCCTTTTTTCAGTATGTGTCGGTTCGGAACTTTTTTTCCGTTTTTATTTCGGCTTTTCCATTTGTTGTTTCACTTGCCTGTTCAGATTTGTTTTCCGTGTCCCTTCCCCCTTTTCTTTTCTATTGGGTCTTTGTTTCCAGATTATTTGTGTTTTTATCTTTTTTTATTCTTGTGATGAGGCCGCAGTTGTGATAAAAAATTTCTATTCCAGTGACCATCAAAAGAAAAAAAGAAAAGGAAAAATATTGCTATACTATTTGTAACTAACTTATATTACGAATGTCATCGTTATCATAAAGTAAAGTGTTGCAGAAACAAATTTTTTGACTGATTTTTTTTTAAAAAAAATGTGATGCTTAGCGTATGTGCGGGTGTGTACATATCTTCTTTCACCCGTCTTCTCCTCTCCTCGTGTCGCCCTCGCCTTCATCTTCCTCTGCCCCAAACAAATTTTTTGACTCATTTTTTTAAAACAAAATGCGATGCTTAGCGTATGTGCGGGTGCGTACGTATCTTCTTTCATCCGTCTTCTCCTCTCCTCGTGTCGCCCTCGCCTTCATCTTCCTCTGCCCCCAAACAAATTTTTTGACTCATTTTTTTATAAAAAAATGTGATGCTTAGTGTATGTGCGGGTGCGTACGTATTTTCTTTCACCCATCTTCTCCTCTCCTCGTGTCGCTCTCGCCTTCATCTTCCTCTGCCCCACATCATCAGCCGGTCTCGCCGAGCTCCCTACCATCAGCGAGACACTTTTTACTCCTCCCCTCCCCCATGGTGTTATGGTGAGCTCCGTCAAATCCACCTGACATCCCCGCCCCTCCTTGGATCGGCCACCGTTGCTGCCATTAGGGCCCTAACCTCCATCCAACGGGGGCTCTTTATTATTAGATATAGATTTATAGATTAACTGGACATTATGATATTATCCTACACTACGAATCCATCATAAAGAAAATTATAGCTCAAAAAATTAATAGATTGGAACAAATATAAATATTTAGGTATTTAACATTCATGTCTTATTTTGTGTTAATGACCTTGTTTGCTAAAGCTTATGATCAGTCAAAGTTGGTCAATGTTTTTCTATCACAACAAAACAACAACAACCAATATAAATCATGTCGAACAATCTTAATGTATTTTTTTCCCGATGCAGCGTACAGGCATATGTACTATGGAATTAAATTTCGAAATGGATCTACTTATATCACTTTCATATTTTTAAACTAAACCCAAAAGAGTTTATTTATAGTTAGAGTTTAAAAATTTAAACTTCGGATTAAACTCAACCTAAAAGAATTTTAGAGTCTTTTTCTTCTCCCGTTGCAACGTACGGGCATTTGTCCTAGTAATTAATAAGGTGATTTATAGACCGTACCCTACCTGATAGCGTCACATGAGTACATACTACATTGTTGCTAATAATGGGCTTCGCGCTGCCAGCCCATGATAAATTGATATAACTACTTAGCATTTTTAGGGCAACTACTTGTTTATCTTAATGAACAGCCTAGCAGATTTGTCAGCACAAAATATACGAAGATGGTTGGATGATTTGAAATATCTACTTCTGATTTTTTTTTAGATAGGGATGCTGACTGTGCACGCGTGTTTATAATCTATGGAACACGAACACATCCTATGTACAGTATTGTGTATGTGAGCACGACTCAGCCAGGAAATCTAGAGATTTACAAACACATGTGCGCCTTATTGCTATCGATGGCCAGTACATCTCGAGCTGACAAAATAGCACATCATGTAATAAATAGAAAAATACAAGCACATATCTTGATCTCATTAATGGCGAACAACATATCTCGAGATGAAAAAATAGGACATTTAAATCATTGAATAAAACCAATAACAGATCTCGAGCTGAAAAAACAACATATTTTTTGATGGGTCGTCAAGGGGAGGGGACAAATTCTCCACCTGAATATATTGCATTAGAGAGGTAATATTGTTGGGATTGATCTCCCAGCCGTTAGGCCCAACGGCCTAACGGGCCTTTGATCCGCGCCCTGATCGGGGGCGCCCAACCTTGTGGTTGGTGGGCCCCCGTCGCACAGCGCCATAAAAAGGACAGTGGGGGAGCCGGGGCACGCACAACGAAGTTCGTCGCGCCGCCAGACTCCCCACCTACACTCCTAACCCTAGCCGATCTCGTGGAGGCGCTGCAAGCGGCGGGAAGTACCACCGACGTCCTTCACGTACAGCATGTCGTCCTCGACTCCGACCCACAACGCCGGTGGCGACCAAGGAGCCCCTGCAAACACCATGGCGATCTCCGGCGTCTCGTCGACTCCGACAGAATCCCTCGGTCTGCTACTTCACCCTTCTCTCTCTGTTCTAGTAGTACATACTGGGATCTATGTAATATATTCTCGATGTACTCTTTGTTCCCCTCTGGATCTACTGCTAGGGATCCTGTAATCTATCATTGGTATCGGAGCAAGCCGAACTAGACAGTGGATCTAGATCGGGGAAGGAAGAAATGAACGAAGAATCAACCGATTTTCAGATCGGGATCGAACCTAAGAACGACTGATCTCGGATCGGTGTGGAGAATGACGAAACATGGCGAATCCAACCGATCCCGTGCGGATCGAAGAATGAACCCTTCCACCGAGAAGAACGAATCGAATCGAACTAGAATCAACCGATCTCGGATCGGGAAGAAAAATAAACACTCGAACCCTAACCCTAACTGATGAACACGCCCATGAACAAGAACGAACCGGTCGGGAGGAGGGACCTTCCTCGATCTGGAGATGGCGCTACGGCGCCTCTGGTCCCTCCAACGGCCGCGCCATTCGAACCCCGACCGGGCTTTTGAACCGGTGCCAACAGGGAGCCGCTCGGTGGCGGCGCGCTCACCCACCGAGGAACGCGCCCGCCGTTGAGTGGGCCCCTGCCGGCACCATGCCTCCGCGGGCTGCCGCCATGGATACTCGCCGCTCGTCGTGCTGTCTCCGACTGCGCTAGGCGCGGAAGGAGCCCCCGCTGTTGCGCTCAGAGGAGAGGAGAAGGGCGGTCGGGGGAGAGGAAATGAAACTAGGGTTTGGGGATGCAGCCGGCCTGGGAAGTTTTGTCCCTCCGAATCGCACTCGTCACCGTCCGATTGAATGTGACGGTCGAGATTGAATGGGCTAGATTAGGCCCAGGCGGCTTGCGGCTTTCCCGGCCCAGGCCCAGGTTGTGGCCTGGGCGCGGGGTGGAGCTCGCCACCGCTGACTGGGCCACCGTGGGCCATGCAGTGCGCGGGCGCTGGCCTGCTGGACCATTTGGCTTTCGGGCCAAATTCGCATTTTGAACAGTGAAAGGAACACAAATTTCGTTTTGGTTTTCCAGAAACTGTTTAATGCAAATTTGCATGAATTTGAATGAAATTTGAACCAAATTTCTGTATAAAATTTATCCAACGATAATTTTATTCAGAGAATAGAAGAATGTGATATATGCTTCTGGAAAATTATTATGAAATAAATTTAATTTTTTCCGCTGCGTATTATGACTTATTGTTTTTTTTATTATTAAATTCGAACCAACAAGAGAGTTTAATTATGAAAAATGATTTTTTCTGATTTTTGATATTATTATGATGTTGTTATTTTCTGACCAATGTTGTTAATAACAATATTATAATATTTTGTTCATATGAAATTGTACATTAATTCTACTTCTGCCCAACGGTGATGTTGAATTTTTGTATAAATGAATATTGTATGTTTTAATTTTAACCAACGTTGAGATAACACATGCAATTTTCATATGTAAATGTTCTCATTTTTCTTTAAAATGTTTTCAGGAGGAAAGTGTGTGTTGAATGTCAACAATATTCCGCCGCTCAATGGTGTAAGTGCAATCAAGCCCTATGTGGGTTTTTGTAATGTTGACCACATAATTAAAGGACTAATGGTTGTGACAAGTGCTTTGACAGTGTAACATTGACCATGGGTGCAAAGGATCAAAGGAGGAGACCCCCAACTGCATGGATGGCTTGCAATGGCTCCAAGAGCTAGTTTAAATCATTTTATATTTTGAATTTGAGTTATAGGACAAGCCGGACTATCAAGGGGATACTAATAGTGGACTGGGTGGAACCAAGTGCTCAAAACACCATACACATCTTATATTATCCCAGCCACAAACAGCCAACCAATCTGAATTCCTATCTGTTCTGGCACGCGCGGAACCTCCGCGTCTAACGCGGAGGCTCCGGGGTCTGTTTTGTTCAGACCGTTTTGTAGGTGTCGGTGGGTGTATTTATACTCTCCCCTTTGCCCCCAACGGTAAACTCTTGACTCCCACTCATTTCCCACGAACAGAACACTTCCCTCTCTCTCTCAAGCTCAGTGCTCCACCTCCCTTGCTCAGATCTGCGTGATTCCTTGAGGGATTTGGCTCTAGAGAGCGTGAGGAAGCTGAAGAAGATCCTTCTCCCAGTTCTTGTGCACTTGGTGAACCCCTGGCCGCTTGGTGTGTTCGTTACTCTTGGAGCTTGGCTCCTAGGCGGCTAGAGGTCGTCCGGTAGCTCCCAACTTCGTTGTGGCTGAGCACCGGAACATTTGTATTACGCTCTGTGACTTAGTGGAAACCTCTAATCTATTGCCTTGGTGATAGGTTGGAGAAGAGGAGCGAGTTGCAAGAGACTCCATAGCCTTTGTGGCTAACCTCAACAACGTGGATGTAGGCCAGCCTATTGTGGCGAACCGAACCACGAGATACATCCTCGTGTCTCTTGTGATTGTGTTTGTTGTTGCAGCTATTACTTGTGATTTGAATTGATTCCTAGGGTTTGCATTCGATCTATGGAGTTATCATCCTCTAGGTGCAACCGACTGTTTGGATAGCTCAACATACACTCTGGGAAGGCTGGTATAACACTCGATCTATTTTTCATTCATTATATTCCGCTGTGAATCGATTGTATACTCTGCTTCGTGGAAGTTCCACGTTCTGCTCTGGAACCTCCGCGCCTCGGAACCTCCACGCTCAAGCTCCGAGGTTCCGCGTTCTGATAGTTTTCTATTAAGTTATTTAAATTTCAGAAAAAGGCCTATTCACCCCCCCCCCCTCTAGGCCACTTGCTAGATCCTTTCAATTGGTATTGGAGCAGGTTTCCTCGTATTAGCACTTAACCGTGTGAGGAAATGGCAAGTCCTAGAGAAAGGGTACCAGAGGTAGAGGGAGAAGAACTCTATGAAGATGTTCCAAGTGGAGAAGACCCAGAAGCTCTTGTGGATGATCCTACAGCAACACTTCCAAAGCTCAAGCTCAATGGGAAGGGAGATAAACCAAAAGAAAAGTACAAGGACAAGGAGAAGAAGAGAAACAAGGGAAAGAAGAAGGTGCTAGTGAGTCCACTACCAAGTAGTGGATCAGAAAATGGAGATGAAGAAGATGAGCTACTATGGTCAAAGGATTCCAAAAAGATCACTCAAGCCCAAGTCCAAGAAATCATATTCGAGTGTATCCTTTAATTACGATTCTTTGAATTTGCCTTCTAACACTCACATCAACATACCCACGGGCAAGTTGCCTCCATTTGATGGAACCAACTTTGCCAAGTGGAAGCATATCATGAAGGCTTATCTTACCAGTCTCCATCCGGAGATGTGGAACATTGTGTGTGTAGGTTTTGATGATCCGGAAGATCCCGAAAATCTCACACCAAAAGATATCCGCAACATACATCGCAATGCTCAACCTACAAGTGCTCTTCTAAGTGCACTAAGCCCAGAAGAATACAACAAGGTGATAGGGTTGGAGATTGCAAAGGAGATTTGGGACACCCTTCACATTGCACATGAAGGGGTTAGCAAAGTCAAGAAGTCCAAGATTGATTTATTGATGGCTCAACTCAATAGATTTGTGATCAAGGATGGAGAACGACCTCAAGAGATGTTTGATAGGTTGATGGTGATAGTTGGCAAGATTAGAGGATTGGGAGGAGATGAATTTGATGATCATCATGTTGTGAAAGTGATGTTGGAGGCTTTTGCACCAAGGAATCCAACTCTTGTCACATTGATTAGAGAGAAGAAGAGGTTTGAGGAATTCTCTCCTAGTGATGTTCTTGGGAGAATACTTACTCATGAGCTCATGCAGATTGAAATACAACAAAGAAGAAAGTTTGGAGAGCTTGAAGCCAAGATGGAAAGCTTGAGAGTCAAAGATGTAGCTCTCAAGGCAAACAAGTCAAGCAAGGTCTCTACTTCAAGCAAACCGACAAGATCAAGATCAAGCAAGGTTGAGATAGAATGCTCATCAAGTGACGCAAGTGACAATGAAAATGATGAAGTGTCTTCCGGAGAGATTGGTGATGTTGTATTGTTCATGAGGAAGTACAAGAAAGGGCTAAAAAGAGAAGGCTACAAGTTTGTGCAGAGGAAGTTCCCCAACAAGCAAAAGAGGAAGTGCTACAATTGTGGAAGCACGGAGCATTTCATTGCCGATTGTCCTTATGAGAACAAAGAAGACAATAAAAACAAGAAAAAGAACCACAAGAGGGAAGAGAAGACTCAACACAAGAAGAAGAACTATTCGGGTGAAGCTCACATTGGTCATGAATGGGGATCTAATGAAGAAAGCTCAAGTGAAGAAGAAGGCAAGAGAGTTGCTACCATTGCCATCAAGAAGTCTTCTTCATCACTGAAGCTCTTCACCAACTTGACCGATGATGAGGAGAGCTCCACACTCCTTTGTCTTATGGGCAAGAGTGAGAAGGTAAAACCTAAGTCAAAACCCAAATCTTCTCCCTTGCCTAGTGATGCATCCAACATTGATTCTAGTGATGATTCTAGTAATGACTCTAGTGATGAATCTAGTGATGATGAGATAAATAACTTGGTAAGTAAAATGGATAGAAAATCTAGAAACTTCACTGCCAAGTTAGTGGATGAACTAGAGAAAACTCAAGCTACACATGCCAAGCAAGAAAAACTTTATATTACTTGCAAGCAAGCTCTTGTCTCAGAAAGAAGTGAGGTGGAAGCTTGGCGCTTGGAAGTTGACCAAGCGGAGAGTGTCCTTGCTACCCTAAAGGATGACCTTAATGCTCTTCAAGAAAAGAACAATCCTCTAAAAACCAGAAATGAAGAGCTTGAGGAGCAATATAGCTTCCTTTGGGAGAGCACCTCACATCCTACGAAGGCAAAACAGATCTCTAGTGCATCTACTAGCAAAGGTTGTGATAAATGCTATAATATTGATTTGGATGCTTGTGCAACTAACCTTGAAAATATAGAAGGTATGAAGAAGGAGATTACAAGACTCAGCAACATCATAGCTAGTGGGTGCATGGATGATACTTGCAAGAAGCCCAAGTTCATTCAAGGAAGACATCCTTTTATCAAGGATGGCCTTGGGCACAAGAAAGGTGGCAAGACTGGTGAAAGGAAGATGGTAAATGGAGTGTCTTGCATCAGGTTTGAAAGGAAGGAGACAATTGGGGAGGTGCAGCCAGTGCAGACCATGGAGGCTCCACGCAGAAACGTGGAGGTTCCGTGTCCTAGAGGCTCCGCACAAAAGCATGGAGGCTCCGGGGTCTGCAGGCAAAATAAGAGCAACATGAACAAGACACAACCTCAACCAAGGCAGCAAGCTCCAAAAGCTTCTAACACTCGTCTGCAGGTTAAGGAAAACCAAATTGTGCCCAAGAGGAACATGTATGCTCACAAGCCGAAGACCCATGCATCCCAAGAGAGCATGCTCTCTAGCTATGTGTTGAGATGCAACAGCCTTGGTAAAGTTGTTGCCACATATGTTGGGAATGAGCCTAACATATATGTGAAAAGATCTCTATGGGTTCCTAAAATCCTAGTAGCTAACACTCAAGGCCCCAATGCCAATTGGGGACCTAAAAGAAGGAACTAAACTTGTTTTGTAGGCATACTCCTCCGGTGGATCAAGTTGGGTGCTTGATAGTGGATGTACAAATCATATGACCGGAGAGAAGAGTATGTTCTCCTCTTACATACAAATGCATGATTCAAGTGAAAATATTGTATTTGGAGATAATTCAAAAGGAGAAGTGCTTGGCGTCGGTAAAATCTCTATAACTCAAGAGCATTCAATTTCAAATGTATTACATGTTAGTCCGTTGAGTTATAATCTATTGTCTGTTTCACAATTGTGTGAAATGGGCTATGATTGTCACTTCACGGATAAGGGTGTGACTGCTACTAGAAGGGAGGATTCCTCTATTGCTTTTACGGGTCGCTTGAAAGGAAAGCTTTACCTAGTTGATTTCAACAAAAGTAAAGTTTTGCTTGAGACTTGTCTAGTGGCAAAATCTAGCATGGGTTGGTTATGGCATCGCCGACTAGCTCATGTTGGGATGAGGAACTTGGCCAAACTTCTAAAAGAGGAGCACATCCTTGGACTAACGAATGTTCAATTTGAGAAAGACAGGATATGTAAAGCATGTCAAGCCAGAAAGCAAGTAGGAGTACCACACCCACCAAAGAGTATTATCACAACATCAAGCCCATTGGAGCTCATCCACATGGATCTCTTTGGACCGGTTGCCTACATTAGCATTGGTGGTAATAAATATGGTCTTGTTATTGTTGATGACTTTTCTCGCTTCACGTGGGTGTTCTTTGTGTATGATAAGAGTGAAGTGCAAGGAAAGGTGAAGACCTTCATTAGAAGAGCACAAAGGGAGTTCGGGCTGCCTATCAAGAAAGTGCGAAGTGACAATGGCTCCGAATTCCGCAACACCAATGTTGAAGAGTTTCTTGATGATGAGGGGATCAAGCATGAATTCTCGGCTCCATATACTCCTCAACAAAATGGGGTGGTTGAGAGGAAGAATCACACTCTCATTGACATGGCAAGAACAATGCTTGATGAATACAAGACTCCAGACAATTATTGGGCCGAAGCAATCAACACTACATGTCATGCCACTAACCGCCTCTATCTTCACAAGTTTTACAAGAAGACCTCATATGAGCTGCTAACCGGTAACAAACCCAAGGTGTCATACTTTAGAGTATTTGGGTGCAAATGTTTTATTCTTAACAAAAAGCCCCGAAGCTCAAAGTTTGCACCAAAGATTGATGAAGGATTTCTTCTTGGTTATGGTCCAAACGAGCATGCCTATCGAGTTTTCAATTATTCCTCTGGAAGGATTCAAATCACGGTAGACGTGACGTTTGATGAATCTAACGGCTCTCAAGTTGAGCAAGTTGATCTAGATGTTGTAGGTAAAGAAGAGCCACCTTGTGAAGCAATCAAGCACTTGGCCACAGGTGATGTAAGACCAGTTGAAGCTACTGAAGAAGAAAATCCTCCACTCCAAGCTTCAACATCACTCGAAGGGCCAGCTGCAGTCCCAGCTCCTGCAAACAAGCAGGACGTGGAGGCTCCGGGGCCCGGAGATTCCGCACCAAGGCGCGAAGGCTCCAGGGTCTGGGACAACAACCAACAAGAGGATGAACCTATTCAAGATAATGAGCCTCAAGCTGATGAAGATGATGACAACCAACTCCTACATCAACCTTCAGATGGGCCACCTCACCCAAGAGTACATCAAAGTGTGCTATGGGATCATCCCATTGACAATATCCTTGGGAGCATAAGAAAAGGGGTAACAACACAATCTCGTTTAGCAAATTTTTGTGAATTTTACTCGTTTGTTTCCGCTTTGGAGCCAAATAAGGTAGAACAAGCTCTTGAGGACCCGGATTGGGTGATGGCCATGCAAGAAGAGTTGAATAACTTTGAGAGAAATCAAGTATGGGAGTTGGTGGACAGACCCAAGACTAACATAATTGGAACCAAGTGGGTGTTTCGGAACAAGCAAGATGAACATGGTGTGGTTACAAGAAACAAAGCAAGATTGGTTGCTCAAGGTTACACTAAAGTTGAAGGGCTGGACTTCGAAGAAACCTATGCACCAGTAGCAAGACTTGAAGCAATTCGAATGCTACTAGCTTTTGCTGCTCATCATGATTTCAAGTTGTATCAAATGGATGTCAAGAGTGCTTTCCTAAACGGACCACTCTCCGAACTAGTCTATGTGGAGCAACCACCGGGATTTGAAGACCCTAAACATCCTAACCATGTCTACAAACTCCGTAAGGCGCTCTATGAGCTTAAGCAAGCACCTAGAGCATGGTATGAATGCCTTAAGGATTTCTTGCTCAAGCAAGGCTTTGAAATAGGCAAAGCCGATGCTACTCTTTTCACAAGAAAGATTAAGAATGATATATTTGTGTGCCAAATATATCTCGATGACATAATATTTGGTAGTACTAATCAAACCTTTTGTGAAGAGTTTAGTAGGATCATGACAAAGCGGTTTGAGATGTCTATGATGGGTGAATTGAAGTTCTTCCTCGGATTTCAAATCAAGCAACTGAAGGAAGGGACTTTCTTATGTCAAACCAAGTACACAAGAGACATGATTAAGAAGTTTGATATGTAGAATGCCAAACCCATCAAGACTCCCATGCCAACAAATGGGCACTTAGATCTAAATGAAGATGGGAAATCCGTTGATCAAAAGGTATATCGTTCCATGATCGGTTCCCTACTTTACTTATGTGCATCTAGGCCGGATATTATGCTTAGTGTGTGCATGTGTGCTAGATTTCAAGCTAACCCGAAAGAGTGTCATCTAATGGTCGTTAAGAGAATCTTGAGATATTTAGTACACACTCATCACCTTGGCTTGTGGTATCCTAAGGGCTCCAATTTCGATCTACTTGGGTATTCGGATTCCGATTACGCCGGTTGCAAGGTAGATAGAAAAAGTACATCGGGGACATGTCAATTCCTTGGAGGATCTCTAGTGTCATGGAGCTCTAAGAAGCAAAACTTTGTAGCCCTCTCCACCGTTGAGGCCGAGTATGTGGCGGCCGGTGCATGTTGTGCCCAACTACTCTGGATGAAGCAAACCCTCAATGATTACGGATGTCGCTTTACCCATATCCCACTCTTGTGTGACAATGAAAGTGCCATAAAGCTTGCAAACAATCCCGTAAGCCACTCAAGAACTAAGCACATGGACATCCGTCATCATTTCTTGAGAGACCACAAAGCTAAAGGAGATATCGCTTTATGCCATGTGAGCACTGAAAAACAACTAGCCGATATCTTCACTAAGCCCCTTGATGAGTCAAGGTTTTGTGCCTTGAGGAGTGAACTAAATATACTTGACTCTCGTAACGTGGTTTGAAATCTTGCTTGCCTCTGATTGTTATCTTTCTTATTCAAACTAGTTAGGCTTGCAAAATATTCATAAGTGTTTCAAATTGTTGGTTCTTATATCCAAACTTGTCTCAAGTAGCTATAGTTATGATTTGTTGATCTGCTGACTAGCTACAAGAGACAAGAAGTCCATGACCATAATCAAAACACATAGAAAATTCCTTGAAAATCAGACCAAGTCTCTGCTGTCAGTTCACGGAGGCTCCGCGGTTTAGCGCGGAGGCTCCGCGCCTTGGAAATCAGTTAGGGTTTGGGTAAAAAGAAAACCTTTTCACTCTTTCTGTTTTTACCCCTCCCAGTAATTTCCCTGAGTTACTAGGGCCTCATTCTTCGTGTCGTGCCTTTCTCTCTCTCCTTCCTCTCGTGCGTGCTCGCCCCCTTCATCGTCGTCGTCGCCATTGCCATCCCTGCTGCTCCCACGCCGCCGCATCGTCTTCCTCAGATGTGTGGTCGTGCTCTGCAGTGGTGCTAGTGGCTGGTACTTAGGGGGAGCCCCAAAGGAGGAGGAGGAGGAGGAGGAGAAGCCGTCGCCCTTGGCTCTAGGGAATCGTCGTCGACGACCAAATTCCTTGACTCCCCTGCTGCGCCTGTAGCAGAGGAGCTCCCCTAAGTCGTCTGCATCGGTTGCTGCTCCCTTCCTGTCCGTTTTCTCGCATCCAAGGTGAATCCCTAATTCATCCCTTGATTCAATTTGGGTTCATCTTTTCTGTCGACCTCTTGCATAGATGTGTTTGTTTTCTACTTCTAGTGCTAAACTTGATAGTACATTGGACTAGATTCTAGTTGACGGTTGAATCAAAATAGAGGACAGTATCCTTCAGAACGCGGATGCTCCGAGCCTCTACGCGGAGGCTCCGGGTCCCGGAGGTTCCGCTCCAGAGCGCGGAGGTTCCACGATCTGAACGGATACATTCCCTCTGTTTTATTTAAAACTCAACTAACATCTTCTTTAATGTTGCTATTATGTCTAGGACTGTTCTCTCATCCCTTCTTTGATCTTTTTGTTAGTATGGAAGGTGATCCGAGTCAAAGGAGAGAAAAGAGAGCTAAAGCAAATGATCCTATGGATAAGGAGGTCAGAGGAATTGTTCTACATGAGCTAGCAGGTGGCAGCAGTGAGCCAGTTCATGGCAAAGGCAGTGGGAAAGGCAGTCGCAAAGCTACACCTAAAAGAGGTGGTGGACAAGCTGGTGGTAGAGGTGCTGGTCATAGTGCTGACCGTAGGGCTCTTGTTGTTGGGCATGGACAGGGATCAGTAGATGATGGAGGAATAGATGGGAAATCAATACCAGTTGTTGGTATGCCAGATACACCTCCTCGGTTCCTAGATTTTGATCAATCCTACATGATTCTGTATCAAGGTGCCCCTGTAAGAAGAGAGCCAATAATCTATGACAATGGTGTTCAAAGGCAGCACAAGAATTATCACAACATGGGAGTGCAAGTCAAGAAAGCTAGGGCAGCAAATCCCTATGCTTGGCTCAATGACAAAGGAATTGATTAAAGGTTTTGGTTAGTGTTTTAGTTTGATTTTTACAAGACAGTGGTTCTTGCCAAGGAGAAGAAGATAGTCCGGATGAAATACATAGATTGGGATCACATTGAGAAAATTAATACTTCAGATTCTAGGAGGGTAATGGAGGCTGTGACTGAGCATGGAATGAAACATATCATGGCTTTCAGATATGATTGGAATCGAGAGATTTTGGCTCAGTTTCACTCCACTTTTTTCCGTGATGTAGAAAATGAGACATTTCACTGGATGACTGAAGGTGTTCATTATAAAGTGGATTTCACTCCATTTGCTCGTTTACTTGGCTTTGGAAGAGGTGACAGACATGCTGATTCTATTCATTCAGAGGGACTCTTGAAAGTTGAAAATATTGCATTTGCTTATAAAAGGAGGAACCTAGCTGATGGGAAAACATTTGGTCTAAAATCTTATTACTATGCCATGAACAATCTGATGAGAGAAACCATTGAACCAAAGGGTGGTGACTCAACCTCACTAAGGAAGTATGCAAAGAACTTGATAGCAAGAATGGGTCCAGGAAGTGATGCTTCCTCTATTAGCAGGTTTATTTGGACTGAGTTGAGTGACTCTCTGGATGATGCTCGAAATGATCTTCCATATGCTCCTTACATCATGTACATCATTGAGAGAGTGTCAGGCATAGAGTTTAAGAAGGATGTGGAGCATAGACCCTACAGGTTGACTCAATGGCAACATTCAGGCTAGGAGACATTAGTTGGGGCTGCTGGCACATCTACTGCAGCAAAGGCTCCATATTCACAAAGGGCTAGTAGTAGTCGTCGATCCTCTTCTAATCAAATGACCACAAGCTATAAGCTCAAAGTATTGCTCAAGAACATGTTTTGCATGTGTGAATATGCTGCACAAACTACCTATGAAGGAAGAAAAGATATAAATGATATGAAAAGGCAGCTAGGACTTGAGACTACAGAAATTCCACCACCACCTGTATATCCTCCTTATGAAGATACTACTGATGAGGAAGATTTTGATGAGGTACCACATGATCAGGAGACTCTTCATGAAAGGATGAAAATCCTTAAGCGTCAGAAAGCTCAGTCCAAGCCACAGAAGTTCACCGCTACAACTCACAGGGCTGGCAAGGCTGTAGTGTCAGAAAGTGAAGAGGAGTCCGGTGAGAAGACTGTTTCTTCAGGCAGCAGGCAGCAGACCGACCCTACAGATGATGATGATAGCAGTGACATTGGCAGTGACTGGAGCAGGGAGCAGTGAGATCCTTTTACCTCTCTTGTTCTTTCCTTTTTGGCACTTGTTGACAAAGGGGCAGAGTGACAAGATTGAGATGGAGATTGAGATGGTAAGTGTGGGTTTTGAGATGTGGCTGTTTGCTGATAAGGTTAAAGGGGGCAGTGCGCAAGTTTGACAAGTTTAAGGTGTCAAGGGGGAGCAAGAAAAGTTTGAAAAGATGTTATCTTTTGGGCAATGCAGATCTTTTTGGCAGGACAGCTTTTGGGAGAGTTGTTGTGTCATTTTTTAAAAAAAAACTCTCTCCTTCTATCTTAGTGGTCTGTAATAAACTTTGTCTCGCCTTTGTGTGGCGATCTGTGGTCGTGGACATGGATGTGAACTGTGTGCTTGTAGTAAATGCTATGAACTGCTTTATATTCTTCTTCTACTAGTATTATAGGTTGGTGTGATGCTTACTATTTGTCTGCTGAAAATGTGCTGAGTATACAGCTCGCGGAAGCTCCGTGTTCAGACACGGAGGCTCCACGGCCTAGAGGCTCCGCGTTCTGGCCCGGAGGCTCCGTGTTCTGCATACCCAGGATATTTTCTTTCTGTGATTAATCTGACATTTGCATCACGAATATTATTTGACACAGTTTCTTTTGCACCCCACGATGGTGTGAATACATGTAACTTACACATTTGCTCTTAATATATGCAAAGTATGTCTTGAGGGGACATTCATTTAAATTCAAATCTAATATTGCATATATTAAGGGGGAGCACCTGTATTCATGCTATCAAAAGCTCAATCTTTCAATTAAATGTTAGCTTTAATTGTGTTGTCAACATTTACCAAAAAGGGGGAGATTGTAAGTGCAATCAAGCCCTATGTGGGTTTTGGTAATGTTGACCACATAATTACAGGACTAATGGCTGTGACAAGTGCTTTGAGAGTGTAACATTTACCATGGGTGCAAACTATCAAAGGAGGAGACACCCAACTGCATGGATGGCTTGCAATGGCTTCAAGAGCTAGTTTAAATCATTTTATATTTTGAATTTGAGTTATAGGACAAGCCGGACTATCAAGGGGATACTAATAGTGGATTGGGTGGAACCAAGTGCTCAAAACACCATACTCATCTCATATTATCCCAGCCACAAACAACCACCCAATCTGAATTCCTATCTGTTCTGGCACGCGCGGAACCTCCGCGCCTAACGCGGAGGCTCCGGGGACTGTTTGGTCCAGACCGTTTTGTGGGTGTCAGTGGGAGTATTTATACCCTTCCCTTCGCCCCCAACGGTCAACTCTTGAACTCTCTGACCTTCACTCATACTACTTGAACAGGAAAGCTCTCTCTCTCTCCCAAGCTTAGCGCTCCACCTCCCTTGCTCAGATTTGCGTGATTCCTTGAGGGATTTGGCTCTTGAGTGTGTGAGAAAGCTTGAGAAGATCCTCCTCCACGTTTTTGTGCACTTGGTGAACCCCTGGCCGCTTGGTGTGTTCGTTACTCTTGGAGCTTAGCTCCTAGGCGGCTAGAGGTCGTCCGGTAGCTCCCAACTTCGTTGTGGCTGAGCACCAGAACGTTTGTATTACCCTCTGTGACTAAGTGGAAACCTCTAATCTGTTGCCTTGGTGATAGGTTGGAGAAGAGGAGCGAGTTGCAAGAGACTCCATAGCCTTTGTGGCTAACCTCAACAACGTGGATGTAGGTCAGCCTTTGTGGCGAACTGAACCACAGGATACATCCTCGTGTCTCTTGTGATTGTGTTTGTTGTTGTAGCTATTACTTGTGATTTGAATTGATTCCTAGGGTTTGCATTCGATCTATGAAGTTATCATCCTCTAGGTGCAACCGACTGTTTGGATAGCTCAACATACACTCTGGGAAGGCTGGTATAACACTCAATCTGTTTTTCATTCATTATATTCCGCTGTGAATCGATTGTATACTCTGCTTCGCGGAAGTTCCACGTTCTGCTCTGGAACCTCCGCGCCTCGGAACCTTCATGCTCAAGCTCGGAGGTTCCACGTTCTGATAGTTTTCTATTAAGTTATTTAAATTTCAAAAAAAGGCCTATTCACCCCCCCCCCCCTCTAGGCCACTTGCTAGATCCTTTCACTTGGAGCCAGTGTTAGCGTGATGCCCGCATCAGTCTACTATAAGCTCAACCATTCAGCACTTGTGTCAACACCAATGTGTCTTTAGCTAGCTGATCAATCACTCAGATACCCAATAGGAATTGTTGAGAACATCCCAGTCAAGATTCGAGAGTTCTTTGTACCAGTGCACTTCGTGGTACTAGAAATGCACCCAGATTCAAAAGTATCACTCATTCTAGGAAGTCCATTTTTGAGCACTGCCAAGGCCCACATTGATGTCGGAGCTGGAGAGATCAAGTTCACCATAAACGGAAAGGAAGAAAAGTTCTCATTCAAACCATGGCCCGAACAGTGCTCAACTCTGGAAAGCCATGAGCACAAGAAACAAGACTACTATCTCCGGAAGTGCAGACCCATCAAGAAGAATAAAGAAGACTGGAGAGTCCAATTCGGTGGACTTTAAACCCCGAACCTTCGCCGGAGGTAACTCGGTATTTATCAGCATTTACTTTTGCACTTCATATTTATTTACTCATGCATAGAAAAACAAAATAAAAATTTGCATCATCATAAAATTAGGCCCCATGTAATTAATATTTACGAAACCCGTAAGTATTATTTACTACGGCAACAAAAACATATAAGAAATTCATCATTAGAATCCTTATTTTCTATAGTATCATAAAAGTAATTTTCTTTTGCATACTTGCATTGTACAAATACGGGAGACATACGGACCCACAGACACCTGGGACCCACATCATATCACTTCAAATTATCACATGCACTCACAACCACTCATCTCACGTACCACAACATGCAACCGTCGGCATATACTACAAAGAATGGGAACTTGAGCAAGGTAGGTAGGGGAGAAAGTTGGAGAGAAGTGGGCCCAGGGGGGACCGGTCGGTCCCACCACTAGACCGACCAACCATCCCCTTCTCCCCTTATAAAATGGCAAGCATCCCTCACACTCTCCACATGCTCCACTCTTCAGAAACACCTGCCTCACATCGAAATTTGAAATTTCAATTTCGAATTCACTTAGCACTTCATTTGGGGTAGATTCCGAGAGTGTGAAGATACAAGAGAATGGAGGAGGAAGCTTTGAGCTAGTAGCAAGAAGAAAGGGATAGTTGGAGCAAGCAAGAAAATTTAATAAGAGAGGGGAAATGTTGTCGAATTAGTTAATGAACTAGGAGAAGTTGAAATAAAAATGCCAACTTGAACGACCGACTCCTGGACTACTGACTTTTGGACCGCTGACTCTCTGACATTTATTTTCTCTAACCCTCACTTGTTCCACTAGTTTTGTCTGTGAGCTCTCTTGTTCTTGCAGCAAAGATGAGCAACTTCTTGAGAAAGGCGAAGAACACTCTCACCTTCCGATCAACGAGAAGTCGTTCGCGAGCTGGCTCATCACAAGGAGGCTCAGACATGGATACCTCGTCCCTGCCTCGATCATCTACCACAAGCCGATCCGAGCAATGTGATCTTCTTCATGAAAGGCACATCAAGCTCCAGACACCCTATGAGAAAGACCTGTTCAGGCAATATCGCGACAAAGAGTACACCCATACTCCTACCTTTGATTCACAATTTCTCCGAGACACAGGTATGGACTCTGAGTTCGATCTAGTCTTTCATAATATTCGGTGGGAGAACACTTGGGAACTCACAGAGGAGGGTTGTAGATTGCTTACACTAGAATTTCTTTGCACTCTCTCCTCGGATGACACGTACGTCTACTTTAGGCTGTATAATGAACCTATCACTCTCACATGGAAACAGTTCAGTCTAAATTTGGGTTTTCCTGAAAATTGCGCTGTAGACATAGATGTTGCCTTAAGAAACTTTGATAGAGATAGATTTTGGGAGGACATTACTGGAAAGAAAACAGATCATCACCCCTATACCAATGATATACACAACCCCACTTTAAGAGTAATGCACAAGTGGTTGGGTTTCACTCTTTTTTCCTAGGCAAGAGGGTCGTATTGTCAGAATTGAGGAATTAAAGCTTATGTATGCCATGGTCAAGAAAACTAAAATCTCAACCGTAAAACTACTGGTAGACTACTGGCCTTATATCCACACTCTACAAGGCCCCATATCTATCACTTCTTGGGTTACTCGTCTTGCTAGAAATGTAAACTTAAATGGAAATATCATGTACATCTCCACTACACGACCAGTAATAGGTTTCTACTTCTTCAGTCAAGCACATCTCATAAAGAAGAGGAACAACAAACTCTACATGCAATACAAAGGATATACAAATGAATATGAGTTGCCAAACAGATCACTTGGTCTGTATGTCGTGGAAACCATTTTGCTAGACTTGCAGAGATCTGGCGCGGGAGTAGGCAGGAGCCCCTCCGCAAGATTCACCAGAAACACTGCCCCAAGATATCAAGGAGAAGATGTTGCGCCACCTGGACCAGCTTACACTCACTATCAAGGATTCGAACGAGCTGGACCATCTACATCACACCATCATGTTTGGGAAGATACTACTGCCTACGAGCCACATACACCACAAGGTTCATGGGGACAAGGGAACTTTCGCAATTACACTCCACCACATCATGAAGAGGATACGATGTATAACTTCCAGGGAGGATGTATGTCTTTCTCTGGGACAGACATTCATGATGCCACTCATCATCCATACTCCTACCATGCCACCCATGGCTACCCAGAACATCAGCCATACCACCAGTTTCCGAACCACAAAGAGCCTTACTTCCAGCGCATCGACACTCGTCTTACTCATCTTGAGACGGGTCAAGAAGACATGCGCCACACTCTTGAAGAGATACATCATCAAGGCGCCTGTTGACACTGATTACCTATCACAATTAAAGGATAAATAAATATGAAAAGGGTATGAATTCAATCACCTACAAAGGATTAGGGTTTCAATTGACAATATTCCACGAGTTTTGGTGAATTGTGATTCTGCAGGGACTAAACTAGGAAATCAACACAAATAGCTTCCCCTAGAAGGAAACCGACGGAAGATAACCAAACTGACGCATCAGGAATATTCTAGAAGGATCTAGAGGACACCAGAAGACACCAGGAGGCCGGGCACCCCGGGACACGGCGAGGTGGGACCGACCGGTCCCACCACCAGACCGACCGGTCGGCCCCTGGGCCCGCTGGACTCCGCCTTCTGGAACCTTCCTCCACCACCTACGAGGATGCATCTCAGCCGTACCTAAGGTCGGTTTGATCCAATGGCCACGGTTCCTTGCCCAGGGCTATATAAGCAGCCCCAGACCCCGCTCTCCAGAGGCAATCAGATCAGGGTTTGATCATCATCATTCGTCACAATCAGATCAGGCTACCACTAGAGAAGGAGATCAATTAGTAGCTCTAGAACTACATCCACCTAGATTAGTTAGATAGAATAGGATTAGAGGAGGCAAGCTTCACTTGGATTCCAGATATAGTCACGAGAAGGCTCGGTAAACCCAAGATCTTCTCTCTTGTATTAACATTATGGATCTACTTCATAATTGCTCTTCTAGTTCATCATTGTTTATGTTCTAGTTCGTCGTCTAGTTTAGTTCATCATCCAGTTCATCTTCTAGATCATAATTCAGTTCTAGTTCATGTTCTAGTTCGTACTTTAGTTCTTCTCGATGATCTAATTCACCTTATTGTTCATCTTTATGTTCTAGACAACAATACAGTTGATATGACTAAGACATCAACCATTATATTCTTAATTATATTGCTTATAGTCTGCTTTGATTATATATTTGGTATAGATAGTTCATCATTATGTTTATACTCATGTTCGTATAGCGCCCATCTCAATGATCATTGGGTGGGTGATAGATGTTGTGTAGGCGTGGTGCATATACACTATTTATCTGCGAATGCGTCCTATGTTCCGGATAGAGAGGTAGATCGCGGGTGTGATATTCCTGTTGAGTCCTTTGTATTCCACATGTAACAGAACCAACCAATTTATACCAGATTAAGCACCCAAACCCCTGCTTTCACAAATATTAATGTGTACTTAAGCTCGTACAAACCCGGTAGTCGGGAAATCTCGAAGGATTTCAAATCATTTCAACAACAGCCAAGACTGTACTAGTTCAGCGAACATGTTCACAAGTTACATCACAGTTTGCACATAGTTCAGATACATCGGAGTTGAAACAATATTACAAACCGTAGTTGGAAATTGTAGCGGAAGCAACATAGTTTTAAAACATAAATTCATTGGTTCATAACACGGCGCCATATGCCTGATCAGTCCACAAAAGCATCAGGTAAGGATAAGAGATGACCATGCCCATGGTCTAATCATCACCCGTAACAGGGTACAGGCAGTTCTCACAGTAGCCGAAGAAGCACTGTCCATCTGCAACAACAAGGGATAAAACCCTGAGTACGAGAAGGTACTCAGCTAGACTTACCCATCATAAACCAGAAATAAGGTGACACCAAGGAGTATACAAGGTTGTATCTGGGGTTGGCCATACTTACCTTTTTGCATAAAAGCATTTTATTATTAAATAATCTTCATTAGAGTATTAGCAGTCAATTTTATGCAATCAACCTGATTAACTAGATTTGCACCTGATCTAGAGCAATCACTTGGCTAATTAATCAAGCAAGAGTGACTATCTCATCAATAGCCTTTCATATTTCACATCGTAACCATCTTTAATTCCATAAGTTACTACGGTAACACATGCCCAGTCAAGTTACTCACTGTCCAGGAGCGATGGCGATTATAATCGATTCCTACCCAGCTGGGGATAAAATGTCGAACACTCGCCCGACACATCCGGCCATGGCAGTCGTAAGCTGCCACTCAGGAAATTCGAGAACACAACGCGCGGGACGGCCATGGGCCCTTCTACACCGGGGGTTATCTCAATGCCAGGTCGCTCAACCTATAACTGCCCACGGTCATGCCAGGTCAGCCAGGCCCCGCCTGTCCACGGACCATGCCAGGTTGCTCAGAATAGTTGCCCACGGTACATATGAGGCCCTAGGTGTTAGGCGTCAACATCTCCATCACCGGCTCGAATAACCTTACTCGGCTTCGCGGGAGGTACTCCGACCTACTCCGTTAAGTGATTGACGCGTTCAAAATGACTGAGGTGTGCCTTCGTCGGGTCCTAATCGACACAGACAGGAGACTACCAGCACACAGAACCCATGTCCTGCTGCTCCTACATCCCGCCCGGTCTCAAATTAATTATCACATGATTATCCCATGATAGCACCAGGCTAGTCATGATCAGTATCCACCTATACGCGGGAGACAGGAAATCACCCGACTTTTACCGGTCTAAGCAGACTAAGCATATATCGACCTAACTTAAACATGAATTATCAGGATATCAATTGCGGTGGACAAGGTATAGTAATAATGCAGCAACGGTAGCAATCAGTTCCTATAAACCTAGTGCAACAAGCATATCAGGTTAACTTAGTAAATAATTTACAAACCATGGGAGTTAGATGCTCCGGGGCTTGCCTCTTTCGAAGTCGGAGGGTCGATGGTCGCGGCACTCAGGTAAGTCTTCGACGTCTCCTTCGGTCCTCTCGTTCGGGGTTTCTTCCGGATTTGGCTCCTCCTGCGGTTGCGGGCTCTAGGTCTCCATTACCGGTCTTGTATGATGCATAACATGTATGAATAAAAATGAATGCACATGGGATGCATTGGTGATGCAACATGGAATAGGATAATTCAGGAGATAAGCACATGTCATCTACTTCATTTTTTCTTCAACAAGGTAGTCAACATCATCCTACTACTTAATAGTCATTTGCTACTACCTTATTATTTAATTAAGCCTATAACAATAACCCTCAGCTAACTACTTCAGAAAAATCTACAAAAATTACTGTAAGCTGACCACATGCAGTTTAGTCCTCTGTCCAAATTTCAAGCTATTTGGACTTAAGCCCTATTCTCCACGAAAAAGACAAACATCACAATGAAAAGGTGCTTTCAACTACACCCCCTAGCAAAAAGTGTCAAACAATAGATTTCCCATTTTTCTACTAAACTTCTTAGCACAAGAGCAGTGTACAAAAATTCTCAGGTTCATATTCTTCATATTTTAATTACTACAATTTATACAAGAAAATAGCATTTAACCCTTTTAATTGCTACTGCCAAAATATTTCACAGAACATCTCCATATTACATTTTTCCCAAAAACTACTCATCAACACAAACTTAACAAAACAAGAATCACATTTTTCTAAGCAATACACAGTTTATTATGCATTTAACAAGATTTCAGCCTAAACATAAATTAAATGCAACTGCATATAAAATTATCACAAACTTGACATATCATAATTTTTCTAGACAGATATCAGCGAGACAAACCTAACAAAATTTAGTTCACCTCATTTGGACTAATACAACTCTAGATATGAATTAAACAAACATTAGCATATTTTATGAAAACATTAAAACAAAAACACCTAAACCTAACTGCTAGCTACACCCAGCCAAAACGCACACCAGAGACTGACCAGCGGGACCCCGAGTCAACTCGGCCCCACCTATCATACGCACAGAACAGGGGAGGTCGTTGACCTCGTCGGAGCTCGCCGACGGCGGCCTCTCCGGCGAAACCGAGACCTCCACTCTACTCCTCTCACCCCTCCGCATCGATTGGTGCTAGTCACCGGCCCGGCATTGCGACGAACCAAGCTCGGCGGCGGGAATGGCGGCCACGGCGGCGCGGTCCTCCTCACGCCGGCCGATTCCGGCCACCCCGAGGCAAACTAACCCGAGACTTCTACTCCGGTGACCTCCACGAACCTACCCCAGGGCTCGGAAGCTAGGGTTCTCACCCCGAACACCCGAGACCACGGCCATGCCATCCACGGCGACCATGGCGGACGGCGAACGATGGCGTACCAGCACCACCAAACCCTAATCGGCTAAACCATCACCCCCTACTTCTTCCACGGACTTCACCGACCCTAGAACGCGAGCTAGAACAGAGGGATTCACGCGGAGGCAGGGCCGACCACGGCAGACCGAGCTCGGCGGTCATGGCAGCCATGGCGGGAACTCACCTCGTGGCTTACCTAGGGCCTCTTACGGAGCGCTAACGGCGGCAAAAGGTGCGGGGGCTCACGGCGAAGCTGTTTGGGTGGCTGGTTGGGCGAAGGCTCGGCGGGACGGCGGCGAACGGCGGCGAGCGCTCGGTTTCTCTCCCTTTTCCCCAGGGGCATGGCGAGAACGAAGAGGAGGCAGGCAAAAGGAGTGGAGCGGCTCTGGCCTGCGCGAATGCGTGCGGATGGGCTTTGTGCTCGCCACGCCGTGCGCGGACGCTGCACGGCCGGCCCTCGCGCGCCACGCGGTGGAGCATCTCTGGCGCGGTCGGCCACTGCCGGCGTCGATTCAAACTGAATCGATGGATTCAATCGGTCATTAGCTGACTGACGGCCGATCTTTGTGCGTGATTAACTCCTAATCCACTCGATGAAAAGCTAAACCACTTGTTCCATTGGGTAGAGCTATGTGCCGACTACAACTTTGGTTATAGGATCAAGCATTGGTTCGACCTAGGTTTTGCTCAAGAAAGCTCCAAAGTTCGCTAGACGAAACTGTTAGTCAGTTCAAAGACTTAGGAAATTTTCCAAGTCTAAAACTCCCCCATTTCTGCCTTGTGGGCCTCAAAACAACATGTTAACCTCATTTTCATGAGTTGACCCAAAAACAACTTTTGTTCTACTCTAAATTCTACACACTTTTGGTTTAGAGCACTAACCCATACAAAGCTTCTATCATGGAGGTCTTTGTTAGTCAAACCAAAGAGCTCCTAAGGCTCTATTAGGGTAACTAGGGTTAGGGACTTGATTAGCCAAAATGACCAACATAAACTTGGCTTCATTTTGACTTCTCAACAAGGTTAAACTACTTAGCAATTCAACTACTCAAAAACAAGTCAAACAAGCATCACACCAAAGCATGATCAGTAAAAGCTATCACATGAAATAACACTTTACATAAATAAAAGAAACATATGATGATGCTTTATGCTCATGAGATGTCAAGTTATGCATTTAGGGTTGCTTAACACCAGGGGTGTTACAGCCCTCCCCTCCTTAAAGGAATCTCATCCCGAGATTTGAGTTACTAACCATTTCTTATAAAAGTGTGGATACGCTTCTCTTAAATAGGCTTCCGTTTCCCAAGTGGCATCTCGATCATCTTGCTCACTCCAAGATACCTTGTATTGCTTTACTATTCTTCCACGAGTTATTCTTTCCTTTTCGTCAAGCACTCGGCACGGCTCCACTGAGTAAGTGAGATCGGATTGCAACTTGATGTTGGCTGGTTGTACCTCTTCTTTCGGCACTCGAAGACACTTCTTTAATTGCGACACATGAAATACAGGGAATATATCCTTCAAATGTTCTGGCAGCTGTAGCTGATAAGCTACTTCTCCCCTCCTTTCCACAATCCTGTATGGTCCCACAAATCTTGGCGCCAACTTCCTTTTAACTCCAAAGCATTTGACACCTTTCATGGGTGACACGTTCTCCTGGTTCAACCCAATTCACCGGTGTCCTGCATCTTCTACCATATAGGGCTTCAACAGGTGCCATTTGTATGCTTTCTTGGTAACTATTGTTATATGCAAATTCTGATAAAGGTAACCATTTCTCCCAAGAACCTTTTGCTGATATTACACAGGCTCTTAACATGTCTTCCAAAACTTGGTTCACTCTTTCAGTTTGCCCTGACGTTTGGGGATGATAGGCAGAACTACGGATTAGTTTTGTGCCTAACTCTTTTTGCAGTTTCTCCCAAAATGGTGTAGTAAACTGCGATCCTCGATCTGAAACGATGACCTTGGGTATACCATGAAGTCGAACAATTTGATTAACATAAATCTCCGCATAGTCCGGTGCTCGATAACAAGTTTTGACTGGTATGAAATGAGCGGTCTTTGTAAGACAATCAACTATTACCCATATCGAATCATTTCCTTTCTGGGTGGTTGGCAATCCGGCAATGAAATCCATACTCACTTCTTCCCATTTCCACTCGGGTATTGGTAATGGTTGAAGCATTCCGGCTGGCTTCAGGTGAATAGCCTTTACTCGACAACACGTGTCGCACCTGGCTACATAAGCAGCAATTTCCTTCTTCATCTTGGTCCACCAAAATCTTGGACGCAAATCTTGATACATCTTGGTCCTTCTAGGATGAATAGACACCTTGGACAAATGAGCTTCATCCATGATCCAATTCCTAAGCTCTCTGTTCTTGGGTACTACTAAACGCCTGTCAAACCATAAAACTCCCTTATCATTAATCCAAAAATGTTTTACTGGTTTGGTTGCAGCTTTCAGCTTTTCCTTGATATGATAAATCCCCTTGTCTGTTTTCTGCCCTTCAAGAATTTGGTCAATTAACATGTCTTGCAGCCTGATGTTGTGTAGAATTACAGGGTGTACAAGACTAAACTCATCTCCTAGTAGTAACCTTAAGTTGTTGCAGTGTGACTTCCGACTTAAAGCATCGGCAACCACATTTGCCTTTCCTGGATGGTAATGTATCTGCAGATTGTAATCCTTAATTAACTCAAGCCATCTTCTTTGCCTCATATTCAATTCAGGTTGAGTGAAGATATACTTGAGGCTTTTGTGGTCCGTGTACATATTATAGACGTTACCAAGCAGATAATGTCTCCAGATCTTCAGAGCATGTACAATGACAGCCAATTCTAAATCATGCGTAGGATAGTTTATCTCATGTTTCTTCAATTGGCAAGAAGCATAAGCAATTACTCTGCCTTCCTGCATAAGGACACAACCCAAACCAACTTTTGATGCGTCACAAAAGACGTCAAAGGGCTTCTCGATGTTCGGTTGAGCCAAAACAGGAGCAGTGGTCAATAGTTTCCGCAGGGTACGGAAAGCTATTTCACACTTCTCTGTCCACTCGAACTTCTGGTCCTTCTATAACAAGCTTGTCATTGGTTTTGCAATCTTGGAAAAGTCGGGAATGAAACGGCGATAGTATCCTGCTAGACAAAGAAAACTTCGAATTTCACCAACCGAAGTGGGAGCTTTCCAATCCATCACTTCTTGCACCTTACTCGGGTCCACGGAAATTCCTTCTTCCGATAGGATATGACCAAGGAAATGCACCTTCTTCAACCAAAACTCACATTTGCTAAACTTAGCGTAAAGTTTATGCTCACGAAGCCTAGTCAGAACAATCCTCAAATGGCATGATCGTCCGGGTTCTCAGAATATACCAAAATATCGTCAATGAACACTACTACAAACTTGTCCAATTCTGGCATGAACACCGAATTCATCAAACTCATGAAGTACGCTGGAGCATTTGCCAATCCAAAAGACATGACAAGATACTCATATAGCCCATATCTGGTTGAGAAAGCAGTCTTTGGGATATCTTGTGGTCGGATTCTGATCTGGTGATAACCTGACCTCAAATCGATCTTGGAAAACACATTGGCTCTAGATAACTGGTCAAACAGAATGTCTATCCGTGGCAACGGATACTTGTTTTTAATCGTTACGGCATTGAGCGGCCGATAATCCACATACATCCATAACAACTTATCCTTCTTCTTAACAAACAACGCTGGACAACCCCATTCTGATACACTAGGTTGAATAAATCTCTTGTTCAAAAGTTCTTTGATTTGGGTCTTAAGTTCAGCGAGCTCATTGGGTGGCATACGGTAGGGCCTCCTAGAGATCGGCGCGGTTCCTGGTAACAACTCAATCGCAAACTCCACTGCCCGCTTGGGCGGTAATCCTGGTAACTCGTCCGGGAAGACATCTGGGAATTCTCGGACGACTAGAATCTTAGATAGGTATTCTATAGTCAGAGTACAAGATAAGTCAACGAAGTCAGCACCTCGGGGAAGAGAAATGCGAAGCTTGTTATTTGTCCTTCCATCAGATAAGGTAAGAGTCCTATTGGCAGTGTCTAACACCGCATTCCACATACTCATCCAACTCATACCTAAGACTACATCCATGCTTAGTCCCGGCAGAACTACTAAATTAGCTCCAAACTTGTGCCCTCCAATATCGATGGTTGCATTACAAACCATCTGCCTAGATAACACGCTACTCCCTACGGAGCTTACACGAAACCCATAGTCCATTTCAGATATCTCCTGATTATGCTTTTGTGCAAATGCCTGGCTCACGAATGAGTGCGATGATCCAGTATCAAACAAAACAACTGCAGGATGATGGTTAACAAGACACATACTAGCGGTCACAGGTTCTCCGACACGAGCTTCTTCAGCAGTCATATTGTGCAGACGCGCGGGGTAGTTGGCCCGCTGCTTCTTTGGGTGTGGGCAATACCTTGCGAAGTGCCCCTCTTGATTGCAATTGAAACAGGGTCCTCGAACCAGAGATTTCCCTCCTGCTGAACTGCTTTGACCCCCTCGAGCTTGGGTGGCAGCTATCTTGTATGGCCTTTGGTTGCGCTGAGCTTGTGGCTGACCTTTCTTCTACAGCGGCCTAAAACGTGCTCCCGGCGCTGGTGGTCGATATGGAGAACACTGAGCTGGTGGTCCCCTCGGTTGAGATGATCCTGAATCAAAAGTCCTTTTTCGGGCCTTACTTGCAGCATGCTTGTTGTTGTGGTTCTCTTGAATCAGACAGTCGCTGATAAAATCATTGAATATTGTACGAGATGATGTACCCACTGATTTTCCCATTTTGGTGTTCAAGCCTCTTTTGAAACTAGCTATCTTTTTAACATCAGTGTCCACAAACTCTGGAGCATAACGGGACAAGGAGTTGAACACATGGTGATATTCAGTGATTGAGCGAGTTCCCTGCGTCATGCTCATGAACTCTACCACCTTCATCTGAGTCAAGCCCGGTGGAATATAATGTCCTCGTATAGCCACCGAGAACATTCTCCAAGTGACAGGGGTGTTGGCAGGATAGGTGGTACGGTGATGCCCCCACCATACTCCGCCTTGAGCTCCTCTGTGAGACTGAGCAAGCGAAACTTCTGTTCCATGGTATGCAGCCATTCTTCTGCCTCTAGAGGTTCAGTAGCTTCCTTGAAAATGGGTGGCTTGGTATCCAGGAAATCCTTGAATGTGCTATACCAATTCGGCTCAGGGCGCTGGTTGCCATGTGCCAGGTTCTCTCGTAGCAAGGCTTCAATGTTGCGCTGGCTCCCCAGAAATTGGGCGAAAAGCTGCTCGGGAGTGGCTGGTGGAGGAGGTGGTGGATTGCGATTGTCCTTGTTGTCCTCATTTCCACCACTACCACCAGCTCCACTACGAGTCGTCGTCATCTGCATATATTGATAGCAAGTGATCATTAGGCGAGTTTGCAATTATTGTAGAGAACAATAAACCATGCCAACTGAATTTATTCGGAAAACGAATTCACCAAACAATCACAGAGGCATAATAAATTTTCAATCCATAGGTGCAGCATCACATAATAAGATCGCTTAGTACATAACATGCAAAAGCCAACATAAACATCCATAGGTGCCCATACATATGGGACTTTCCAAAGGTCTCGCACCATGTGCACATAAGTTAACAACTCGTTATTACATCCAGCCCATAGCAAAAGCAAAAGATCGGCCCCCTCAACATACACAAAAGAACACTAAGCAGTGAGATTACGGTCTCACTTCCTCAAAATCTCCAATACACAGAGGTATGGTTCTCTGCGGATCTCAGTTGCTACAGCAGGGGATTGGGAGAGCAGGAAAACCTAGAAGGCAAAGAGCAAATGACTGAGATAGGATGAGAGGTGTGTGTCTCCCTCTACTTATCCTAATTCTAGTTCCCGCTCCACCCCTAACTAATTACAGAGCGAACCAGCTAAACCCTAGGGTCATTCTGGACCAACTCGTGGTAGGTGGTGATCCGACGACCACGCCCGCACAACTGGTAGCGTTGCCTCGACGCAACCTCACCAATTGCCGCCACATGCCGCCACCGCTCTGCTCGTCCTTTTCACGGACTTCACCCCTGGTTTTGTGGCCCAAACCAGGAAAGCAGCCTTCACGACCAACCCCCGGTTTTGAGGCCCAAACCGGGAAACCAACCGTCCATCGCCTGAGTTTTGTGGCCCAAACTCAGAAACCCGCAGCGCCCGGGTTTTGAGGCCCAAACCTGGAAACCGTCCTCAACCCGAGTTTTGTGGCCCAAACTCGGAAACCATTCGTGCACAGGTTTTGAGGCCCAAACCTGGAAACCGTCCACTCGGTGGTTTTTCTGTGGCTCAACCACCAAACCGAGCCGTCGAGGGGATGCACCGCCCGTGCACCCCGTCCACACGCAAGTCTTCGCTCGTCGCTGTCCCAAGCTATCAGCCACCACAGCTGATCCTCAGGCCACCGATCCCTTAGTCCAAGCATTACGTCCACCCTTCGCCACTCTCGGTCCATCGGCACGGCACGTCTCTACTTGACCTTCACCTTGCCTTTGATCACTGTATCTGTGCTCGACACCTACACAACACAAGCCAAAGAACATACGCATTATCCCAGTTGACAATCACTCATCACTCGAGACTCGGCATACACCCATGTATTCGCAACTAGAAGAATTAAGAATGTCCAAGAAAAGAATGGTAATGTGGGTTGAGAGAGATTTAGGGTTTTCTAAGCTGGTCTATCTAATTAAAGGCCTACTTTACTTTACTTACTTCGGAGCAGCAGTACCTTTCTAACTCTCGAAAAAGACTGGGAAGAAAGTAGTTGGGGGAAGGCTGCCAAAAAGCTCCACGAAACACCAACCCGGACGTGGTTGACTACGAAGGCGTGACAGAGCTGTCACCTCTGGGGCTACCACAACTAACCGTAGGATTGGACGCAAACTTAGATAAACCCTAGTCTAGACACTACGTCTACACTAACACTTACAACTCTAATCAGATATCATAACTATAACACTCAATATGAGCGGAGATCCAGTAAATAAAATAAAGCAAGAACTCAGACTAAATAAATTACTCAGAAGTAATAAATGAAGAACCTAGAGATTACTTGAAAACAAACCAGATGCTGCACCAGTACAATGTCGAGGAAGATCCGACAGACCCGGCTCCTCCTCAGCTCTCCCCTTCTCCTCTCTCAAATCTAATCTCTAATTACAACTAGATGAACTAGACAACTAGAACTAGAACTAGATCTAATTCTAGATGAACTAAAAGAGATGCATCTAGATGGACCTCTACTTTTATTTGAATCCCTAGTTTTTTATGTGAAGATGAATAATGTAGATGGAGATGCCTATTGAGGGTGCCCCTGGGGTTTCTAATATGGTCTTGGATGGAGTAGGGGGCAAGGAACTCATCTTAGGCTGCGTTTACAACTCTCCGTTGGATCCATACGCCGAGTTTTGTGCAGCGCACGATCAAACCGACCTTAGATGGACATTGGGACTCTTAGGCGGCGTGAGAAAATATTCCTTAACAGTTCCGCGAAGGAAACCGGAGAAGAACCGGCCATTAGGGCCTCGAACCGGGGCCAAACAAGTGAACTGGTCGCTGTTTTGCATTAACTGGAGAAAATAGGCCTTTCTCGTCAGCTAGACCGGGCGGTTGTGCCGGCCCAGCTGCCCCTTCCCGCTGTTGTCAGGCAAACCAGCCGGGCGGCCCTCTCTGCGCTTGCCACCTGTCCCTGCCGGGCCGTTCGTCCGCGGCTTCCCGCGAGCAGGCGCGCGAGCGCCGGTGTGGTCGACAGGCCCCCAGGTTTCGGCGTCTCGTTGGCCGGGTCATACGGTCAAGAATTCCCGCCTAGAGCTCCTGCGTGCGATCGTCTGCGCTTGCAGTCTGCAGCCACGTGGTGGCCTGCGGTTGGAGCGCTAACATGCATTTGTTCGCCCGGGCGCTTGTCTTCTGCTGGGGAGCAACCACTGCTGCCTGGGACCCGCTGTTGTCGCGCATTGCGCCCGCTGCGCGAGTGCGCGTCCTGCTAGGCCACGTGTCGCCATGCAACTGGCTATTGCGTGTGGGTCCCACCAGCTATGCGAATTCCTTTGGAAATTATTATCGTTTTACTTCATGCTCCAAATATAGCAAATAATATATCCATTTCTATCAGCGCGGCGAGCTCTATGCAATGGCGTACTCTAATTCGCCATCTGAGATAGTTTTATTCGGTGAAAAATTCAATATCCTACCAAACAACGGAGATCACCAAAACTCGTGGAACTCGTTAGAACAAACCCTATAACTATGCTTTATGTTTTATTTCATGTTAATTCATGCAATAGTTGATGGTATAATATTGACTATAAGGACCGTCAAAAAGTTTCCCCAAGCTTACCCTTTGCTAGTCCCTTAGCAAAGTCAAACTCAACAGTGGATCAGGAGTTGCTCTAATATCTTCACTTCCAACAAGCACACAAGCATTCAAAAAAAGTTCTCATTTAGATTAGAAAAAGATATCATATTATTCATCATGGGGCTTAATACTTTACCTGAATCTTGAGTAATTAAAAGATAGAATGATCAAATCAAGTACTTATGTCTCTAGTTCTTTCACTTCACCATTATCCCGGAGTTTTGAATTTTCAAAAATATTAAAAACATATGTTGCCAAATTAAACAATAGATCCAAATAAAAAATCAACCACACTATTGAATCGAGAAGTGCATGTGTATGGAAGATGGAGTAGAATGCTCTTTTAAATATATCACTCTCTTCTGTCTATCAGAGACACATGGCTATAAGGCTAATTCTACTATCACGCACGTGCCCATTTTTTCTCATATTCTTCTTTTTTTTCTCTTTTTTCGAGGTTCCAGACACTTGTCCCTTTTTATTTCCTCGGGATCTATCTTTTGAGGTTTCGGACACTTGTCTTTTTTTATTTTCTCAGATTTTCTATTCTTTTTCAATAGCCACGTGCTTCCAACAAACTTTTGAGAGGATAGTAACAGATAATCATGAGCATTTATGCGGAAGATGGATGAAATGTGTAAGTGATCTCAATTCAATAGCATGATAACTTCTCATAGGGTCAACAAAGCTTAATTTAACTGAATGCAATTATTAGTCATATTTATATTGAGAAATCTCCGAAACTCTAGTGTTGTTTAGAACAAGATAATAGCAACTCATATCATCACATGCCATATCTCAATTACCTAGACCTTAGATCAAGTATTTTCCACCCATACATTTAATTTCATTTTAAAGCATCATTATTAATTAGGAGAACTCATACTTGAAGGCTAGGTATTGGAAAGAAATTAGATAGAACAACTATTCATCATTTCCATGTAATAGATTAGAGAGAGTTCTTCTTTTATTATTAACTTCTTAAAACAAACTAAGCAAATTTAACACACTATTTATTTAACTAACACACTATTTATTTAAGCTAACACACACTTATTATAAATAACTAACATAGTGAATAAGACGTACCTGAATTACGAAGATAACGGGGGTTTGTCTCTGTAACACCCTGATGTTTAATTTAATTAAAATAAATTAGAATTTATTTAGAAAATGCCGAAATCCTAGATGGAGGAAAAATCTTAATCAGTTGTTTGTTGCATTCATGCCGTTGCACAGTTTTATTAGGTGAAAAAGAATTTATTAAACCCGTCTAGGATGATCTATTTCGAAATTAAATAAAAGATTTATGAAAATTTTACAAAATCAAACTCAAATTTTATTTTCAAAATCTAGGTAAAATGTTTTTAAAATTTTTAAACTTGTTTTTATTTCAAACTGATTTGATTTTGATTTCACAAAGATCTGCAAAAGTTTTTGAAAAAGCAAAATACAAAAAGGAAAAGAAAAACGCAAAGGATCTGCTCCCTTTCCATTCTTCCGGCCGGCCCAGGCCCTTCTCGTGCAGCCCAACCCCCTCTGGCCCATCCGCCTTGCCCCCTCTCTCCACCGGGCTGGCTCCCTTTTCTCCCTTCACTCCGGCCCGCAAACTCCTCCCCCTCGGCCTGCTCCCGCGCACCCCGGCCCCTACCCATCACTCCTCCTCGTGGCTCAGTCCCACGCGCGCATGCAGCCGACAATGCCCTCTATTCCCCTCCTTCCCGTCACTGACAGGTAGAGCCCGCATGGCAGGGCGTCACCCCTAACCTCTGCGAGGGTTTTCCGCAAGGCCTCGGGCGCCTTCTCCGCTTTACCGAGCCTGCTGCACCGCTCATCCCCGACCTTCCCGGAGCGAATCCGCAATGTCACAGGGTGCCGCCACCCCTCTCCCCTCTGCCTACAAGTAACGACACGTAGTCCTCCCCGCGCCAACCCATCTCCCTGACCCTAGGCCCTCGCTCCCTTCACCATAGAGCGTCGCCACCATTGTCGACCGCTAAAGCTCACGGGTTTCCCAGAGAAGCCTTCTTCGGCCACTCCGTCCCCTCCGTTGGCGTCGCAAGGGCATACCACACCCACATCCCCAACCGGCAAGTCGAACCCGTGGCCACGGACGCTGGTCCATCTCGCGTCGTGAGCCTCCGTCGCGTCCTGCGATGCCCTCCCTCTTCGGTCCATCCTCGGCACAGCTAACAGCTCTGGCGAACCCGTGGTGAGCTCCGCTTTCCCTCCTCTCTCTGCTAGCACATCTGGATTGCTCCACCGTGTCCTGTAGGTTGGTTCACACTCGCCGCGGCGGAGGCATGGCGCCGCCGCGTCCTGCTCGGGCTCCGGCCGTCTGCGCCATGGCCCGAGCCCCCCTGCGACCGGGAACACGCCATAGGTGAGCTCGCCGCGCACTCCCCTCTCTCCCCATGCCTTCCGTTCGTCCAGAGCCCCCCGGTTTCGACCGGGTGTGCAACACCGGCGAAGCGCCGCCAGCGCCGCCGTCCTCACCCCTCTGCCGAGCCAACTCAGCGCTAGCGAACCATTCGTCGAGTTTGCGGCGATCGTATCCACCCTCCCGTGCCCTCGCATAGGCTTCCCGTGCACCACAGTGCCTCATCCCGTGCTCGCCGGAGTTCCCAGCCATCACTCGCGCCGCCGTGCCCCTGCGCAGTCGGCGGCCGCACTCCTCCCTTTTTACCCTGGACGATTCCGTGGCGCAGAGCCCTACACCCTAGTGCCCTCAGTTTGGCCAACCGAGCATTGCAGCTCGAACACCGCGGCACGCCAGCGAGCTCCACGGCGTCACTCATGGCGCCGCCGCGCCCAAGTCACCGCCGTCCGCCTCACCTTGTTACTCTCTGTTATCGGCGAAGAGAGCCTCACCAGCGAAGCAACCGGTGGCCATGTGCCGAGCGAGCGAGTTGTTTCCAGCTCGTTGCATCTCTCTGCTTCCTTGTTAGCTTGATTACATGAGCATGACATCACCTTATATTTGTGGCCGTTTTCATATAGAAAAATTGACTGCTCTCACAGCACCTTCCCGGTCTACGGTTTATGGACCTAGACCACAACATAGTGTGGGCAGTTTTATGCTCTAGCCCCATCTATTTTATCTAATCAATTCATTGTTTCTTGTGTCTTGATAATCTTCCAATCTAGCCCCTGCAGTTTTGCTAATTTGACGCCCAGTCCTGCTGCCATTTCTTTTTCAGATTTATTTATTTTAAATGCAAAAATGAGTTTGAACTATTTACAGAATTGCCATTGAGATTCATAACCCCGTAACTTTTACATTTTAACTTTGATTTGACCCGTTCAAGTCGCGTTAGATTCGTCTCGTTGAGCTCTATGTGTTAGATCTATTTATATTCTGTTTTACTACTATTGATGCACTATTATTTATAATGCTTTTGTTTGGGCCATGTATTGATGTGTGATCCAGAGAGTGCGGAGTACGAGGATGCTCCAGACCCTTCTTGTGATCCTGCAATTTCGACCTAGCCCGAAGGCAAGTGTCCTTGCACATATTGCTCCCGTATTTATTTTATTTTGAGTTAGAGTAGTTAGATCGAGTAGATGCATGCAGTCTTAAATTGAATCCCATGATATGGTTTAGTAGAACTTGTTATATTTTCCTTGACACCTGGTTTGGGATAATATGAGTAGAAGTCATGCTTAGCCCTGCAGTCATGGTTGGGATGAGATGGTTAATAATATGAATTCTGATTAATGATCTATGGAACATGTGGGTTGGTAATGTTGTAGTATGGTGAGTAGGAAAATCTGGCAGGATGGATCGTGTGCTGGTTTTTGTGCCATGGGACTCGACAGCTGGATTTGGTATTTGGTTCTGGGCTTGTGCTAGATTTATCCAGCCTGGATCCGTAGGACCCGGTTCTCGGAGCATGTAACCCGGTTACACAGCACAACCATGAGGTCTGGATGGGCTGGACCTGGCTAATTAATTAGTTTCCTCCAAGTTATGCTACACAGGGTTTGTATAGTGGCTCAAGTGGGGTTCCCTGGGGTCGTTGACTTATGTATGGGGATGAAACCTTAGAGTACGTGTTACACAGGCTTGGAGGGGCTTTGTAAAGGCCTTGTAGTGCGACCCCGCTATGCACCTTGGCTGTGTGTAGCGTGACGGGGAACGCATGACTTATGGGTAACGATGTGCAACCTCTACAGAGTGTAAAACTGATATATCAGCCATGCTCACGGTCAAGAGTGGCTTGGACTTCTTCGAGATTAGTTGGTGGTTTGGTTCTGGTTCGTTAGGGAAGCCTTATGTGGTCATTAGTCCCATATGACATGGGTACATAGGCTTTTTCTACGCGGGTTACTGCTTGGTATAGGAGTGACTCCCAGGCTCGGGCGCAGACCTGGTGTTATTACGGAAGGTAGCTTTCTATGTCGTGACATATGGAACTAATACACATAGGGGGACTCTTCGAGTCGGCCTTGTGGGTGGCATGATGGACTTCAGGTGTGGTTTGTCTGATGGACTTCAGGTGTGGGTTGTGCTTGGTGGACTCCAAGTGTGGTTGCTTGGTGGATTCCAAGTGTGGCTCGCTCGGTGCGACTCCGAGTGTGGTTACTGTTACTGTTGGAGACTGTGGATATAACCTAGTAAATAGGTGCATAGGATTAATAGGATTAATAAGATGTGTCGCTTTAGGCGCTTGAGTCAAACAGAGTCAGCCTACCTTTGTTATTAGCCTCATAAGCATATATTTCCTACACGTGTGGAGTATATTTAGATGTACTCACCCTTCCTCTTTGAACCCCCTACTGCCCCACCCAGACGCTGGAGTCTATGACGCGGAGCATGAGTACCCAGAAGACGGTGGATTCGACCCAGACGACCTGCACTAGGATGGCGTAGCTCTCGATCAACCTTCCTGTGATGGCGTCCAGTTTCTGCGAGTCTACATTAGAGTTAGACTGAGAGTCTGTACTTTTCTTTCAGACCTGAGGGTCATTTTTGTAATAAAGTTCGATATTATTAATAAAGCATTGTTTTGATATTTACTATGATATCGATATATGTATGAAAATTGATCCTGACATACATATATTGTGAGCCTTCATGTCCCGACATTTTTTATATTATTTTATTTTTATTTATGTATAGAAAGAAAACTGAAGAGGATAAGGATACTTACCTGGATACACGGGGGTGCTTTCCCCAAGCTGAATATCGACGTAGTCGTTTGATCTTGCAATGTAGCAGACTGGCGGTGAAAATATTCTTCCTCTATCGGAGCATTGATTGATGTTGATGGTTGTTGAAACAGTGCTCCAACAGTGGATGAAATATTCACTTGCTCGTCAGCTTTTATTGGTCTTTCAAATCCTATGAAACTCAAAATAGACAACAAATCTTGTGAAACAGATTAAGCGTTAGTGGTTGGTCACTTAAGCCTTAGTTGTCCAGAATTTCAGTAAGATCTCTTTCTCAATATTTTTGTATTTTAATATTTTCTTTGATGCAATGATAGTTTAACAAAATAAATGTATTTTTTTATTTTTGTTTTTATGCTACCACGATGAATATTTCATGTGGGTTTTTACACACCACAGAATTATTCACATGGGGCTTTAGGTTTTATTATGCAGTGCAAAAAAGTAAAATATTTTTATTTCTTTTCAAATGCAATGCAAATGCAAAAAAGTAAATATGCTATAGAGAAACGCAAATGATGAAAAGTGATCATGCGAAAAGAAAAACTAATGCATAAAAGATAAATATGGATAACTACCGATTTTACCTTTCGGTGAAGGTTCAATGTTTTAAGTCCTCTGAACAGGACTTCTCACCATGTTCATTCCTGAGGTGCATCATTTGATCTCAATATGTAGACCTTGATAACTACACCTCTTGAGATGGTGTCACCCATGTCCTTCGTTCGCCCAGCAATTTGAACTGAAGCATTAGTGTGGAAGCTGGCAGCATCTTGCTTAGTGTACATGTTCTTGTAGATCCAGGACCTTCACTCGGTAGAATTTGGGAGTTGACAAACTCCTCCATGTTTTGCTCAAGAGTGTGTCCTGCTCATAAAGATAAGGTAGAGATCAAGTGCTTGGGCTCTGTTGGTGGAAAAACACCAACAGAACCAAAAATTTTGTTCATTCATCTCTAACATTGAATAAGATAAACTTGTTGTTTATGTGTTCTATTCAATCTTAACATGAGTGATAGGATCAAAAGATGAGCACGGAAGTAGCATCTTAAAATATTTAATAGATCAGATTGCTTAACCCAAGGAAGGATAATCTATGCATAATATGTCAATCTTTTTATGATTGTGATATATCATCTTCCAAAGGTAGGATGCACAACATTTTAGCTCATTTGGTTAAGATAGTGAGATTCAAGAGAGTAAAGCTAAGAACAAAGAATAAAGAACTGAACATGTTGAGTTGATTAGGTTGGATCAAGTGAGGTGCAACTTAAGCATGTTTGGTTCTTTATTTATGTGCATACCAGAATCAAGGAGAAGCTTTTAAAATGATGGCCAGTTACCTTGAAATGTTACTTTATCATTAAAAAGTGATTGTGTCGAACCACCTTGTGGAGGCTTCTCTTGTCTAGCTGGTTGTTGTTCATGAATAGCTTGTCTTCTCTGGCCTATCTCACAGTGGGCTAGCTGAGTCTTGTTCTCAACAGGTCCAAATGATGGAGACTTTGTCAGCTATTCTCGTGATTTTAGGCTCATATACTCTCTCCATCTTCTAATTCTTGCCGTGCAGTGGCTTCATCCTTTATGATATCCCCTCAATTTGTGGCAATTGGTTCTTCCCTTGTCAGTTGAGTCAACGTCTTCTCTTGGTTTTCTTTGGCTGCTCATAAGTGGTGTAGTTGTTGAAGAAGCAGCGAACCTTTTGATCGAAGGTCCAAAAGTGGACGTCTCCAGGTCCGACATAGATGACAACATTGGTGGTGTTGAAGAAAGATCTTCCAAGAATGAGTGATGGATCATATTCTTCTTCTTGGCTGGGGCAGCATATAGTGGCTTTTACTGATCAATGTGATGAGTAGGAGATCAAAGTTTCTTGAAGCTGGATTTCTCCTTCTTCCCCTTGATCGTGAAGCAAATCTAGACAACGGAATTATGTCTCCCCCAAGTTGGATTGTGAGGTAGGTGGATGCCCGAGTTTCTTCAACAACATGTTCATGTGTTGAATTTGTATACCTTGTTATTGTTGAAGTCGTTCCACCTTATCCCCAAGCTAGCTCTTATATTGCAATGAATAGAAGTGAGGAAAACTTCCACTTCTTGTCTTCAGTAGGCCTAAGTGATGGGTTCTTGAGAAGAGGAAGGTATAATGAGATCATCTTTAGAGGGATCAACCTTCCTTCTCTATGTGTCGACCTATCGGTGAAGGTGTGTTGTTCCTTAGGTTCGTACCAGGACTTCTCTCTCTGAGGATTCAGAGACGAGTGCCCCCACGATGGTCTTTATTTTCAAGTGGCCCAGCTCAGACTTGTTCACCTAATTCCATGGAGTGAGTGCTTTGATTGTAGGTATTGTTTTGTGGCACTCATCTTCTGTCTTGTTCTATGGATCTCATCTCTCCATGATCAGTGAGTTGTGTCTCCCTTGCGCAAGTTGTTGAAGTTCATGTGTCTCTTCATCAGTGTGAGTTCATCTCAAGACTTTCCCAAATTGGTATTGAAAGTTTTCCTATAGGGGTTAGTCCAACAAAATATGCAACATCCACTATAGCATACTATCGGCTCAAAAACCAACCTAGACACCACGTCTAATTTGATTTAGGAAGGCATTTTAACCAAAGTTCCATGCTTAATTTAAAAGCCTTTGAAAGCAAGATCATCACTCCTAAACTAGGCACCATGCTCAATTTAAGAGATGTATGAAAGTACTTCAAACCTAAACATATTCTATAGAAGATGAAGGTAGCATTAAAGCATTAAAGAGATTTACTCAAATGGTGATGAGAAAGCATGAGTAGTGTATAGCACATGAGCATGTCTCAAAGGTAGGGACAACCAACATAGCAACATGGCAAGAGTTGTTCTTACTAAGTGTATCCCCAAGCTTGGATTTTGCAAAATCAAAATTAGATGACTGTAATTCAATGTTGCATGATGATTGGTTGGACATACCTTGTCTTTGTCGTTCCTTCGAACTTTTTGCTCTAGACCTGCAAAGGTTAGTGACAAGAATACCCGAAGGAATAATTTAACAATTATATCCTTATGCTCATTACATAAGGGCAGTGTGTAGAAGGAAGGTGAACACTGATCTGAAAAGTGCTTGTTTTAGGACACTGAGCTTGTCCTGGGGAAACCTTCAAGATGTGATTTGGTGAAGTGGTTTCCCCTCCAACACCAACTTAAGAGCATAACGAGATCTACAATATTTGTGATAAACATATGCATCTACAACTACCCTTTTGAAGTTTTTGTAAACAGAAAGTGTGAGGGGGTTGAAAATCTCGAGTGTGGCAATGTTAGACAGACCAATTGAATCAGAAGATGTCTCATATGAGCACAGATTTAGAAAGGTGTTTATGAAGTTGTTTCCATGCTTTTTGATATGATCTTCCTCGATTTCAGAGAAGAACACCGAAGGATGGGGTTCATCATTTTCTAAAGTGTGGGGTGTTTTCTCTACGGAAGGTTCTATGACAACCAAATTATTTAAAGGATTTGAAGGAATTTCAAATTTGGTTGTGTGTTCCTCCTCGTGTTGGTTGGGGTTGGGCTCGACTTCTTCTTCGGGGAATTCATCAAAAATGTCAGTGTAAGGAGTGTTTTCAAGGATTTTCTCAAGGATGTCTCTGCCTTCTCTAACAAGTTTATGTGTGAATGATCCTCCAGAAGCTAAATCGAGATGTAGAGCAGCTTCCTTATTAAGACTACGATAGTAGTGAAAGTGTAGGACATAGTCAGACAAGGAAAGATTTGGGCCATAATAGGTAAGGCGTTTGAACATAGCCCAAGCTGCTCCTAGTGTCTCCTCTTTTTGTTTGAATATAAGAATTTTGATTCTAAGATCAGTGATTCGACAAAGAGGGAAGAAAGCAAGACAAAAGTTGTCCCGATGTTCATCCCAATTTCCATTTACGTCCCTTACAAAATGAGCAAATTCCCTAAGGTGAGTGTATGGATCTTCGTCTTCTGACCCAGAGAAGGATTTCTCCAGAACCATGGCTGTAAAGCCAGGACAAAATTGGTAGCCATCAATAAGAATAAGATATGATGATAGTGGTGGCTCCAACAATTCACCCTTTGGAGCGGAGTATTTATAGATAGGAGTGGAATTCATGTGGTGAGAAGAGTGGTGACAGGTAAAGGATGGTGGTAAAAGAAAAAAGAAAAGAAACATGAACGAACTTGGCTCCATTCTAGAACAGCCCTCGATCCCCAGCAACGACGCCAGAAAACTTGTTGGGTATTTTAAACGCACAACGAAAAATCCGCAAGCGCACGAATACCGATGTAACTTTCACCCGAGAGTATTCCAGGGTATCTATTTCCATGGGGAACGTTGTTGACGGTAGATAACTCCTATTTTAAACTGTCAACTAACCTCATAAATGACATGCAATGATCCAAAGAGTATAGCTATAGGGTTTGATTCTAACGAGTTCCACGAGTTGTGTAGTTCTCACTTGTTTTGCAGGATATTCAATATTTCATCATAAGAAAGTATCTCAAGTGAAGAATTAGAGCACACCAGTGAGACGAGCTCATCGAGATGATCGCAACGGATATGCCACTTGCCATATTTGGAGTCCCGGAGCAAGAGTCCTCGATGAATACGACTAGGAAGACTCTGGAACCTTCTAGAAGCCCTTATCCATATCAAGATCAGGGGTGTAACAGACAAAATTTCAACAGCTACAGAATACCAGAGATATCCAGGGACCAGATAGAAAGAAGACGACAAGGAGTCCTTCCACGCCAAGACTCATTGCGCAAACTTACCGAACAAGGACTCAAGACAAACAAGGAAGGTGTTAGAAGACTTGCAGACGAAGGAGGAGGCAGGCGGCGCCAGGGGGAGGCTGGTCGGCCTCAACCCAAGGCCGGCTGGCCTAGGCCCACGTGTCATCCCCTCCGTCTTCGTGCGGCGTGACCTAACCGACCTCTACTTTGTATCTTGGCCGTTGTTCAACGTCGGTTCGATCCGAGGGCTACGGTTCATCCCACCAGGCTATATAAGAAACCCAAGACCCGCCCTCTTGTATCAATCAAGCATTGAATCCAATGAATCACAGATCAATCGTTTAGAGTAAAGGTAGCCTAGACAACCAGGAGCTCCATCATCCAAGGGCGTAGCTAGAATAGAATTAGAAGAGTCGAGGAAGCTCGGATTCCGGATCTAGTCTGGAGAAGCTAGGTAATTAGCCTTGTCTTCTCTCTTGTATCAACATTGTTCTTCTAATTGTCTAATTGTCTTCTAGTTCATTATCTTGTGTTCTAATTGTTTTCTAGTTCATCTTCTAATCTCTCTAGTTCATCTCTGTGTTCTAATCTAGTTCTAATTATCTCTCTAGTTCATCCCTGTGTTCTAATCTAGTTCTTATTCATCTTCTAGTTTGTGTTCTAGTTGATACATGTCATGACTTGTTACTATTTCGTGTTCATAATTATAATATTCATCGTCTACTTTGATTATATGTCTAGCATAGCTAGGGTATCTTTATGTTTATGCTCTTGTTCGTATAGCGCTCATTCTGTCGATCGCGGGGTGAGTGGTCAACATTGTGTAAGCATGGTGCTTATACGTTGTTTACCTGCAAATGCACCCTATATTCCGGGCCAACAAGTGGTAGATCGCGAGGGTGACTTTTATAGCCTTGTTGAGTCCTTTGTAGTCCACTCCCTGAATATAGGGCAAGTAAGACCTGGTCACCCGGAGGTGATAGACTCTGGATCTGATCCTCCATGCGTGATGTCTCCTGCGTATAAATATAAGTTATTCTAACCATGATTGCTAAACATAATTGCACTAATTGATGTAGTCTATGACCTATAGTTAGAACCATGTTAGGAAGTTAATCTATCTCTTTCTAGTTTTGGCTACGATCCGACCTTGGGTGAGAATTCTCTGTTGGAACTCTTTTATATGGTTTACTCTGTCCTATTACATTTATCTTATTTATCATTCTTGATTGATTCCTGTGTTGAGTATAGATCTAGTGGAACTCTTATCATAATCATACATGTGTGTGTCATAGTTGTAGATGTTTATCTCTTGTCACTTGGTTAACTAACAGTATGCATTGCTCCATTATAAATGAATGATACCTTGGAAACTCTTTCCTTGGTGAAATGCTACAACAAATGTATTTTATCTGTGAGCTTGCGAATAATCTCATTTCATATTTTATAAGGGCAAGCTCATAAATATCATCCACGTCTCTAGTGTTGCTGCTAGTGGTGACAGCCTAGCGTTAAAGGTAATGTTGTTAGATTTGTCTACCTGCATTTCTAGCGCCGTTATCTGAAGTGATGCTAAGAGATGTCAACAAGCATTTTTGGTGCCGTTGCCGGGGAACCAAATGTGTGATTCCAAAGCACATTCCCCGTTGTTTGGGAAATCCCTTAAGGAAATCCCATTGCCGAAGCCAATCATTAAGTTATACGAGTTTCTAAGTTAGGATCAGGAGATAATAGGATATAAGTTGAATACATAGGAAAAACTGTACACACATGATTATGATAATCGAGACACTCTATTGATCTTTTCTCAAACAGGCTCACCCTGTCCTTTGCCTGAATATCTTATTGCAGGGTGATGTATGACTGGATTTGATCGACCGGAAAACTACATTGACAATCCTGAAGTTTTGATTCGAAAAGCCAAAGCCAACGCCAAGCTCAGGAAACCACCAACCACGTTGACCGAAGACACTCAGACAAGAAGCTCAACACCAGTGTTAGAAGACGTGGCTGTCAAGACTCTCCGCGATTTCTTTGCGCCAACCACTGCCAACATCAGGACTGGACCAACAGTCAATATCGGAACCGAGGGATTTGAACTGAAGCCATCTCTGATCAACATGGTGCAAGCCAGCCAGTTTTGTGGGAAAGCACATGAAGATGCAAGTGCCCATCTCCAACACTTCTTGGAGATATGCAACACCTTTACTATCAAGGGAGTCAGTAAAGACGCCATCTACCTCCGCCTATTCCCATTCTCACTTTTGGGAAGAGCGAAGCAATGGTTATACTCCAACAAGGAATAAAACACTACATGGGAGACCAGCTCCACTGCTTTCCTAGCAAAGTTCTTCCCCATAGGCAAGACGAATGCCCTACGAGCGAAGATTTCAACTTTTTAGCAGAAGTATGATGAATCTGACCCTAAGGCATGGGAATGCTTTCAAGACAACATATCAGAATGCCCACACCACGGGATGGATAATTGGTTACTTATGCAGACATTCTACCATGGGCTCACTTCGAGTGCCCGTGACAATATCGATGCAGCTGCTGGAGGATCGTTCTTGTCACTCACTATCAAAGAGGCCACTGGTCTTGTTGAGAAGATAGCTTCGAACCAAGGATGGAATGAAGAACGCACTCAACCGAAGAAGAGAGGAGGAATGCATCAACTCAAGGAAGTAGACATGCTGTCTACTCAGATAGACCTACTGATAAAGAAGCTCGACGAACGACATCAAGAGAAGAAGGAAGTCATGCACATCCACGATTCTCACATGACTTGTGAAGAGTGTGGAGGCACTGGCCACTCAGAAAGCAACTGTCCTGAAGTCCAAGAGGATGTGAACTACATCGACAACAACAACAACAACTATCGTCCTCAACAGAATCAAGGATGGAATCAGCAGCAGAGGCCCAACTACCAAGTTAATCACTCAGGTAACTACCAAGGTAACAATTTCAACCAACCGCCTTTAAGAGAAATGATTGTTAATCAAAATATAGTTATTGATAATATGTGAACGCATCTTGGCCCCTAGTGGGTTTCGGTATTGAATGAAACACAAGATTACTGTGACTAACATGTGTTTTGCAGAAACAGGGATGAGTTAGGTCATGGTAATGGTGACGATACGGGCATATGGAGTTCATGTCCCCTGGCGATGGATATCGTTTCGGTTTTCAAAGGACGAACGATGAAGACGGTGGTAGACTAGGCTAAGTGTCATATGGTGTTGGAGGACACTTAGGTAGTCTTAGGTCTTTGTTTTTACTTTGGCCATACTATAAAGGGGAGCGTGAATCAGTAGCTTGACCTAGATGAGTCTATTGAGGTAGGTGTGGTGCACACTTGTTATTTCATAGCCCTAGGTAGCTTTAAGAGAGCCCTTATGTCATGAGGATGAAAAGTTGTTAAGGCCGCGTCGCGATTTGAGTTGGTTTTGCCCTTGGAAAGGACATTGGACGCTGGCCTGGTAGGCATCGGACGCGCGTCCGATGCTCACTAGACTTGAGAGTCTCTAGTGTGTGGCATTGGACGCTCCGATGTTGTCACATCGGACGCGCCTATGCCACTGTTCATTTGCAAGTGAACTTGAGGATGCATCGGACGCTGACGCTGAGGGCCAGCGTCCGATGTCCATGTAGAGAGGTTCCTGTTGGTAGTTCTTAACTTCACTAAAGATAGAGCTAGGCAACTATCCCCGATAACGGCCCAGAAATGCTTGTTGACACTTGCTAACGTCGTTACTAGGAGTAGACTTTGGAATCTATCCCTGGCAATGGCGCCAGAAATGCTTGTTGCAAGTCCAGTCACTATACCTAAAGGAGTAAAGCTAAAGCAGCTTTCTACTAATGTCAAATGGGGTCGTCAATCCCGACACTAGTAGGAGCTAGCTAGAGAGATTGCAATCTACCTAGAGGAGATTCTGCAAGCGCACAGAACTATCATAGTAGCACTTTTCCTGGGAGTACCAGGTGTCGATTTATTTGATCCCAAAGGAAGGCTAGGGTGGTGTATGAGTCGAGTCAAGGAGGGGATGAGAGTCGAAGAATAAGAAAGGGAAAAGGAGAGAAGAGAAGAGAGGAGATGAAAGGCTAGGAAGAATTTATGAGTGGATAGGTAAGGATGAAATGAATGGTTAAGGTAAGGTGGATGGATAGGTAGATTGGGGGAAAAGATAACTAAGGATAACTAATGTAACTAACTAATAACTAATACTTACTCCTAGATAACTATGAAGCAAGATAGGCAAGTGCCAAATAAGCAACCAAGTTAAGTATAGTTTTATTTCTATCTTGTCAAGTACCGAGGCGTACTAGCCTTTACCACTGACTTAGGTTGAACGCTAGCACAACGAGCCTTACCGTTAAACTTAACCAACTACGTGGTGGAATTCAAGGCGCATAGGGCAGTCACCACCTGCTTGCTACCACAACTATCCGGGGGTCTAGCCGTATCTGAAGGTAAGTCTATAACTACGCACCACGCCTAGTTATATTCTAACTATCTCTATCCTGGCCTAGAATAGAGACACACTTGCGGACGTCAGAGCAAATACTTGACTTAATAAGATAAACACTAAACTAACTAAGCAACCTATTGACAAAGATCAAACACTAAGCACACTAGCGATTAACTACTATGGCTAAGTGAATTGAAATGTAGGATAGCTAGGTACTCAAGCAATCAATCAAGTATACTACTCAATGCTGGTAAGTAGAATAAAGTAATACTTGAAATGATGAACTAGAATATAGTAAAGTGCTTGAGTTACAAGAGCAAAACCTGAACCGGAGATGAAGGAAGACTCTTCCCAGCTCCAGGACCGATCACTCGCACGCCTCTACTCTTGAGCTAAGCCTTGAGCAGCGCTTCCGCGAGGGCAATGAGGCAAGGATGCCTTGCTCTACTAGCTACCTACTTGCCTAAGCTTGGCTAAATCCTAAGCTATTAGCCTTGCTTTCTTCCTTCCTTTCCTTGCTTGAAGTGAAGTGACGCCTCCAGAGGGGTATTTATAGCCCAAGTGAGTGAGGGGGGTACTTATAGGGGGCAGCCAACCGACCTAGGGCAAACCCTAGTGGCGGGCGCCAGCCCTATGTGGCGGCCGCCACCCCCCTGGCCCTTGGATGCACCGTCATTGATCCTACGGTCTCCAGGGACTCCTCCAAGGCGGTTCCAAGGTCGGTTGCATGTCCAAATAACCGTCACATGAGCAATTAGGTCATGATCCACGTGACATCTCTTCTTAGCCCTCCGATGCCACCGACCTAGTGACCAAGGGCTAAGATTTGGCCCTGGGGTGGTCACACGGATCAGTGACGTGATAGGGGAGAGTTTGGGCCTCTCCTTGGTGGCGGGCGCCACCCCACTAGGGCCCAAATGGGCCCTGGTGAGTGGGCTCGGCCCCTGGTGGGTCCATTCTTAGCTCCCCCAAGCTAACCTATTGCTCGTCCTCTAGCAACAATGCGGTTTAAGCATTGAGCATGAAATAGATAGCAACTTAAGATGTATACAAGTGCATATTATATAGTGACAAATAACTTAGTGTATATCATTAATCATAGCAATGTGGGGCTTATAGCTTTTCACTTCAAACATGCAAGAGTGAAATAAAGCAGTAGATACGAAACTTTTATCTTGCTTAGGTTTGACTAGGATTCTATCTGGAGGTTTTTTAAGGTTTTCAAAAGATAAAAACTTGCTTAAGTCCTCCAAGATTCACTCAATCACTCAATGGTGTTTAAATCCTCACTTAGGCCAAAATGTAGCCTCTCCTATTTCTAAAGAATGATATGTGGAGTTACAGGTAGGCTAAGAATCATGAGCAAATTGCATAATGTTTATTGCTAAGCTAGACACTCAGATCATAAGGAGCAGCAAATCATAAAAATTGATCAAGATGTGCATGTGTGGTTATGTGAAAGTGTATAGAGAGATATTTCATAATCCTTCCTACTTAATTTCTGGGGTCTAGAGCTAATGATAACTCTCTCTTTTTTTCGATACATAGTGAGTAGACAAAAATGTGTCCTCACATTTTCTTAGGACATAGTCCTCTCTTGAGCTACTTTGCTCACCTTTTTTTTATATCTCTCTTTTTTAGCTCTAGATTTCCCCAGATTGTTTATAGGAAAGGATTTTAGAAATGAAAAGGGGGAAGAGAGAGAAATGCTTATTCCTAGTGTAGGAATAGCATAAGGCTAGCAATGGAACGTTTGGCAAGGTATTGCATATCTCCAGTTTAGAGAATGAGCAATTTATTTGGTGGTTGCAAACTTCCAAAGTGGAGAGTAAGTAATTTATGGTGGGTGTGTGTATCTTGATCAAAAGAAATGATAAGGTTCTCTACTAAGATCTATGAAGTCTAACAAAGCTCAACACAAACAAAGCTCTTTGTGGATTTGACTAACAAATATTTGGCTAGTGGTGGGATGGGATAAAATCCAGGAGGAACTTTTAGCAAGGTTTTCATGATTTTTAAAAGAAATCCTCCAGATTAGGTCCAAATTTCACCTTAGCAAGTTTAAAGAATTACTCCATTTCTAACTAACTTTATTCACTAAGCATGATTTTAGTTAAAACATGTGCAACCCACAAAAGCTACAACTTAGATAAAACTAGTTATTCTAATTATAACAATAGCATTTGCATGGCATATTTTATTTCTTATTCAGGTTCCAACATTTTTAAGCAGATTTTATCATTTTTACCCTTGGGATAATTACTTAGGCAAGTATATAACATTCAAAAATTTTCAAAAGATATAGAATTTAAGAACCGAACATAAAGAGTAAGGTTGAAACATACCTTATTGGCGTGAGGATCTCCCCCAAGCTGGCTTCTTGCTCGGTGAAGGGTCTTCATCTTTCTCAGTCGGAGCTCTTGTTCTTATTTTATTAAAAAGGAAACTATCCAATGTTGTGAAAAAGGGAAACTATCCTATTATGATATTTTATTTTTCTAGCTAAGTTAACATATACTTATGCATATAACTAATGATAACTGATTTTTTTTAGTTACATGCATGACATATGTTATTTATTTGAAAAAGGGAAATTTGTAGGGAAATTTAAAAGTAAGTCCATAACTTAGATCCATGGAATTTCATCCTTATTGGGTGGATCTTCTTCCTTGGGTGCATCTTGTTTAAGTACTTCATCGGGTTCTTCTTCTTTTGGCACCTTTCCTTTGTTATGTGAATTACACAACTCAGGAGAAGGTGGTTCTTTCTTTCTGTTCCACCTTGTTCTTAGGCACCTCTTCTTGGTACGGACGAGTTTTTGCTTCCTGAATGTTAGCGGCATATGCGGGACCACGGGAAAAGGAGAATATTTCCTTCCTCCCTCCGAATGTCATTTGCATTTTACCACTCCCCATATATATGCAAGCATCAACAGTGTTCAAGAAAGGTCTACCTAAAATTAGAGGCACATCTTTCCTATTTCCCATATCTAGTATTATGAAATCAGCAGGAACATATGATCCTCTAATATGAATAGGTAAATCAGTGACTATTCCTTCTACATAGCATGTTGATTGATCAGCTAGCACGACATAGGCAGATGTGGATGACATGGGTGGAAAGAACGAGTTTTTATAGAAATCCTTAGATAAAATATTCTCACTCGATCCTAAAAATCACACATGGCATTTTTAAAGACTTCACCAAAGATTGAGCATCTAATTATGGGATTACCAGGATCACCCTTTTTAACAGTCATGGTTTAATCTTCATAATAGTTAAAATATTTTATTTCAACCATATTTGCAGTTTCCATGTTAGGTTTAGCCGGAATTTTGCCAGTTTCAAAAGATGGTATGATCGTAGCAAGTTGAGCTAATTGGGTTTCTAACATCTTATTCAAGCTAAGTTGATTTTCAGAGCAGATGAGAAATCTTCTAATTTAGCATTTATGTTCTCAAGCATTTTCTCATTTGACATTAATTTCTTATTCAAAAATTCAGTAGTTCTACCTTGAGAGTAGACTAGATTCTTTAAGAACGAGAAATTATCAGTACTTTGGAAATTAGAGCGAGGGAATGAATTATTACCTTGAGAGTTCGAGTGCTGATTCCATCCTTGATTTTGTTGACGGAAACCGTTGTTGTTGTTGTTGTTGTTGTTGATGAAGTTCAAATCTTCATGTAACTCGGGGTAGTGGTTCCCAGAATGTCCGGTTTCTCCACAGACTTCACAAGTCATGTAGGATTCCAGAGATTGGACACTCCCTTATTGGTTCATCTTCTCACAGCTGTCCAGCTTCTTGGCCAGCAGGTCCATCTTGGCCACGATCATGTCGGCCTCCTTAAGGGAATGCATACCTCGCTTACAGGGCTGCAGTCTCTCTTCATTCCATCCTTGGTTCGACACCATCTTCTCTATGAGAGCCTTAGCATCTGCAACATTCAGAGAAAAGAATGCACCGCCGGCGGCGGCATCCAAATGGCTTCTAGAGAGTGGGGTTAGGCCATGGTAGAAGTTCTAGATCAACAGCCAGTCCTCCATACATGGTGTGGACAAGCAGTGACGTACTCTTGCATTCTCTCCCAAGCCTCGGGAATAGATTCCTCGGCTTGTTGCGTAAAGCTGGAGATTTTGTTGCGTAGAGCGTTTGTCTTGCCCATCGAAAAGAATTTAGCGAGAAAAGCATTGGAACACTTGTCCCATGTGTCCACAGCGTTGCGATTGGTATAGAACCATTGCTTCGCTTTTCCTAGAAGAGAAAGGGGAAAGAGACGAAGACATATGGCTTCTTGGGTTATCCCCTTAATAGTGAAGGTGCCGCAAATCTCCAAAAATTGTTGGAGGTGAGCATTGGCATCCTCATGAGCTTTGCCACAGAACGGGCTAGCTTGGACCATCGTGATCAGAGCTGGTTTCAACTCGAAATTGAGGTTGGCATCGATCACGGCTGGTCCTGTCGCTATATTGGCGGCAGAAGGAGCAGAAAACTCACGAATGGTCTTGTTGGCCATTGTGAAGGTAGAACGAGATAGGAAAGGAAGAAGTTGAAGAAAATGAAGGAAAAAGATAAGAAGGACTAAGGAAAGAAAGAATGGGGAAAGATGGGATTCGCTAAGCGGGAGCTTAAGTGAAGATAAATTCGACAAGGATTCAAAGGATACACCGATTGCCTTCCCCGGCAACGGCGCCAGAAATGCTTGTTGGTACTTCTTAACTTCACTAAAGATAGAGCTAGGCAACTATCCCCGGTAACGGCCCAGAAATGCTTGTTGACACTTACTAACGTCGTTACTAGGAGTAGATTATGGAATCTATCCCTGGCAACGGCGCTAGAAATGCTTGTTGCAAGTCCAGTCACTATACCTAAAGGAGTGAAGCTAAAGCAGCTATCTACTAATGTCAAATGGGGTTGTCAATCTCGACACTAGTAGGAGCTAGCTAGAGAGATTGCAATCTACCTAGAGGAGATTCTGCAAGCGCACAGAACTATCATAGTAGCAATTCGCCTGGGAGTACCAGTTGTCGATTTATTTGATCCCAAAGGAAGGCTAGGGTGGTGTATGAGTCGAGTCAAGGAGGGGATGAGAGTCGAAGAATAAGAAAGGGAAAAGGAGAGAAGAGAAGAGAGGAGATGAAAGGCTAGGAAGAATTTATGAGTGGATAGGTAAGGATGAAATGAATGGTTAAGGTAAGGTGGATGGATAGGTAGATAGGGGGAAAAGATTACTAAGGATAACTAATGTAACTAACTAAAAACTAATACTTACTCCTAGATAACTACGAAGCAAGATAGGCAAATGCCAAATAAGCAACCAAGTTAAGTATAGTTTTATTCCTATCTTGTCAAGTACCAAGGCGTACTAGCCTTTACCACTGACTTAGGTTGAACGCAAGCACAACGAGCCTTACTGTTAAACTAGACCAACTACGTGGTGGAATTCAAGGCGCACAGGGCTGTCACCACCAGCTTGCTACCACAGCTATCCGGGGGTCTAGCCGTATCTGAAGGTAAGTCTATAACTACGCACCACACCTAGTTATATTCTAACTATCTCTATCCTGGCCTAGAATAGAGACACCCTTGCGTACGTCAGAGCAAATACTTGACTTAATAAGATAAATACTAAACTGACTAAGCAACCTATTGACAAAGATCAAACACTAAGCACACTAGAGATTAACTACTATGGCTAAGTGAATTGAAATGTAGGATAGCAAGGTACTCAAGCAATCAATCAAGTATACTACTCAATGCTGGTAAGTAGAATAAAGTAATACTTGAAATGATGAACGAGAATATAGTAAAGTGCTTGAGTTACAAGAGCAAAACCTAAACTGGAGATGAAGGAAGACTCTTCCCAGCTCCAGGACCGATCACTCGCACGCCTCTACTCTTGAGCTAAGCCTTGAGCAGCGCTTCCGCGAGGGCAATGAGGCAAGGATGCCTTGCTCTACTAGCTACCTACTTGCCTAAGCTTGGCTAAATCCTAAGCTATTAGCCTTGCTTTCTTCCTTCCTTTCCTTGCTTGAAGTGAAGTGACGCCTCCAGGGGGGTATTTATAGCCCAAGTGAGTGAGGGGGGTACTTATAGGGGGCAGCCAACCGACCTAGGGCAAACCCTAGTGGCGGGCGCCAGCCCTAGGTGGCGGCCGCCACCCCCCTGTCCCTTGGATGCGCCGTCATTGATCCTACGGTCTCCAGGGACTCCTCCAAGGCGGTTCCAAGGTCGGTTGCATGTCCAAATAACCGTCACATGGGCAATTAGGTCATGATCCATGTGACATCTCTTCTTAGCCCTCCGATGCCACCGACCTAGTGACCAAGGGCTAAGATTTGGCCCTGGGGTGGTCACACGGATTAGTGACGTGGCAGAGGAGAGTTTGGGCCTCTCCTTGTTGGCGGGCGCCACCTAGGGGTGGTAGGTGCCACCCCACTAGGGCCCAAATGCGCCCTGGTGAGTGGGCTCGGCCCCTAGTGGGTCCATTCTCCAAATTTGGTCCAAATCCTGCATTCAAATAAAAATCTATGAACATGTGGAATTTGGTTAGTTTGAAACCTATTTGACTAATTTTCATGCCTTTTTGTTGAATTTTTGGGTAAAATGTTGATGGTAAAATAAGTGTTTAAGGACCATCAACAGTTCTAGAGAGGTCAGAATCGCATCGGACGCGTCCTATGCGATGGCATCGGACGCTGCCCAGCATTCGATGTCACTTTGAGAAGTCTGACAGGAAGTACATTTGACCGTTGGGTCGAGGGCATCGGCGCGTCTGGTGCCAGGCATCAGAGCATCTGATGCCCCCGAAAAACGCCTAGTTCAGTGCTCTTTTGGATGGCCGGTTGGGGGAGTATTTATACTCCTCCTCCTTCATTAGAGTGTTCTTGCCATTTCATTCAGTTGAGAAACACCTTGAGAGAGCAAGGGAGAGCAAGAGCCCTAGTGAGGTTGAGAGATTTCCTAATTGTGAGAATTAGTGACCTCATTAGCAAAAGAGAGTAGCAAGTGTGCATCCATCCATCTCTTTGGCCTTGTCTTGGTCAAGTGAGAGTCCTAGCTTGTTACTCTTGGTGATCGGCATCACCTAGATGGCTTGGTGGTGATTGTGAAGCTTGGTGATCATCCGGAGGCTTGTGGTTGACCCAAGGAGGCTTGTGACCGGTAGTGAGCGACTCGCCGGGCCGGAGTGGCGAAGAATCAGCTCATAGTGAGCACTTGATCCTTGCGCGGATCAAGGGGAGCGATACCCTTGCGCGGGTGCTCCAACGAGGACTAGGAGGGTGTGCCGACACCTCGATACCTCGGCAAAAAGATCGTCGTGTCATCTCTACTCTCTTTACTTACGCATTTACATTTGAGCAATTCAATTCCGCAATTTACTTGTTGTTCATTCATACATGAATTGCTTTGCTAGAGTAGAAATGACATAGTGATAGTCTTTTGTGCGGTAGAGTATAGAGAAACACACTTCTAGGCACAAGGGGTTAATTGGGCTTGATAGGTTTTAATTTGTGCTAAAGTTTTCGAAAAGCCCAATTCACCCCCCCTCTTGGGCATCTTGATCCTTTCAATTGGTATCAGAGCCTCGTGCTCTCGATTTAGGCATAACCGCCTAGAGTTAAGATGTCCAGAGGTGATGGACCACCTCCCATGTTCGAGGGAGATGACTTCCCATATTGGAAGATCTGTATGGAGTCGTACCTAGAAGCAGTTGATGTCAAATGCCGCGAAGCCATGATCACCGGCTTTACCAAGCCCAAGGAGGGCACAAGCCTTACTCCTAATGAAGAGGAGAATGAGAAGTGGAATGCAAAAGCCAAAAACATCCTATTTAGAGGCATTTGCAAGGATGTGTTTAATCGCGTCCAGAACCACAAGAATGCCCATGATCTATGGGATAACATTTGTGCGCTCCATGAGGGAACCAAGAGCGAGCGTGAGGACCGTTATCATTTAGTTATGCAAAAGTTACATTATTTTGATATGCTTGCTCATGAAAGTGCAAATGAAATGTACTCACACTTGAATGTTCTTGTATAAGAGCTCAATGGACTTGGCCTCACACAAATGCAACCATCTGATGCTGTGAGGAAGATTATTTGTGTCCTTCTGATTGAGAAGGATGGACACATTGTGACGGTGCTACATCAAAGTGATCTTTCCACCGCTACACCAACTAAAATCTTGGGAAAGATCAATGCGCATGAGATGTACATACACATCACACCAAGTGGTGGGTCTTCCACCGACAAGAAGAAGGACTTGGCCTTCAAAGCAAGCCATGACAAGAAGGGCAAGTCCAAGGCAATAGAGGTGCATCATGAGAGCACAAGTGATGAAGAGGATGATTCCAACATTGCTCTCATGGTTGCGGATACATGGGTGTATGCCGAGTCTCGAGTGATGAGTGATTGTCAATTGGGATAATGCGTATGTTCTTTGGCTTGTGTTGTGTAGGTGTCGAGCACGGATACAATGATCAAAGGCAAGGTGAAGGTCAAGTAGAGACGTGCCATGCCGATAGACCGGGAGCGGTGAAGGGCGGACGTGAGGCTTGGACTGAGGGACCGGTGGCCCGAGGATCAGCTGTGGTGGCTGACAGCCTGGGACAACGACGAGCGGAGACTTGCGGGGCACAATGTTACTCGGGTCGAGGACCTGGGGACATGCGTCGGTGGACGGGGTGCACGGGCGGTGCATCCCGTCTACGGCTCGGTTTGGTGGTTGAGCCACAGAAAAACCACCGGTGGACGGTTTCCAGGTTTGGGCCACAAAACTCGGGCTGAGGACGGTTTCCAGGTTTGGGCCTCAAATCCTGGGCGCTGGCGGGTTTCTGAGTTTGGGCCACAAAACTCAGGCGATGGACGACTGGTTTCCCGGATTGGGCCTCAAAATCGGGGGTTGATTGTGAAGGCTGGTTTCCCGGTTTGGGCCTCAAAACCGGAGCGAGGTCCGTGAAAAGGATGAGCAGAGCGGTGGCGGCAATCGGTGGGGTTGCGTCGAGGCAACACTACCAGTTGTGCGGGCGTGGCCGTCGGATCACCACCTACCACGAGTTGGTCCAGAATAACCTTAGGGTTTAGCTGGTTCGCTCTGTAATTAGTTAGGGGTAGAGTGGAACTAGAATTAGGATAAGTAGAGGGAGACACCCACCTCCCATCCTATCTCAGTCATTTGCTCTTTGCCTTCTAGGTTTTCCTGCTCTCCCAATCCCCTGTTGTAGCAACTGAGATCCGCAGAGAACCATACCTCTGTGTACTTGAGATTTTGAGGAAGTGAGACCGTAATCTCACTATTGTAGCGTGTGGTAGCCACACGGTTGCAGATCGATGTCTCAATTCGCGTTTTGATTTTGTTCTTCGCGCTCTTCGTTTCTCCGCGATTTTCCCATCACTCGATCTCCCTCTCTACTGCGTCTTTTTGAAATCCACTTGAATCAACTTGTTCTTTATAGTGAGGAGATCATTTCCACTGAAGGAATTCATCTAACTCCTCACGAATAAGTAGATCGGGTCGATTCAATTGTCGTGGCACTTTTTCGATTCATATTCCTTCCTTTTCGATTCCCGTTGATTGAGTTGATTTGAGCGGATGATTTCTTGGGGATAGTCTCCTAACTACCTCGTGATCATCTTCTCCAAGTTTGGGAACAAAGGATTTTGATTTGGATTAGATTTGGAGAGATTTGGGATAGAGGCGATCAAAATCGCCCTCTGTGGTCGGTCGCGGACAGTCCGCCACCTGACCGGCGGATAGTCCGCGCGTCAGGGTCGGTCAGACCAGTGGCCTCGCTCCGCGCTGTTGGAGCTGACTCGGAACACCCGCGGACAATCCGCAGTACTGAGTCGCGGATAGTCCGGGAAGTGTCCAGGGACTGTTCAGCAACGTTGTTGTTTCGCTCTTTTGGCCGACGGACAGTGCGCCACCTGAGCCCGGACAGTCCGCCGTTGGGCAGACAGTCTGCGGTCTGAACCTCGGACAGTCCGCGAGTTGGCTGAGTGTTGAGTTTTAGTGCGTTTGCTCTCCCGGCTTCTTTGCTTGGTTTCCAGACTTCTCGTTTAGCCCTAGAGTTGACCTAGGAACCTCTCTAGGTATCTTTGCTACTTGTTAGCATCAGTATTTGGGAATTTCTCGACGTGGCTCTCTATCTACGTTCGGGAGTTGGTTTTTGAGGGTCAAACTTGAGCCGGTCCTTTTGGTGTTTGGGTTGCTCTTGCTTTGTGGTGCCTCGCTGTGATCCTAGGGATCATCCACCCTCTTCCAAGGGTCATGGGCATCACGTTTTAGTGAAAGCTTTCGGGGGTTGATTTTTGGGACAAAGGCCGAAGTTTCGAGAGAAATTTTTAGGCTCCCATTCACCCCCCTCTGGTCGCCTTGCTTTGGCATTCTCGGTCCTTCAATGGTGAGGAAGACCACCAAGATGTTGAAGAAGCTTCACAAGAATGGAGTCAACTTTGACTCAAGAAAGAAGAAGTTTTTAACACCCCAGGTGTTCGCCGTCAGTTGAGCAGTCAGTTGAGCACAGATATGGTATATCAAGTGGCGACGAATAAGTAAATTCAAGTGTGGTCAGTGATGACAGAAGTTTTTGGGATCAATCTCAGAGATGGAATCTCAGTTTGAATTATTCGGGAAATAATCAACAGTGCCGGTTAATAATGATTATCAATTTTTGAATATTAAGGATTAATGCTAAACTAGGATTTTTCATGTGCCCCACCTCGGTTCATGTCTATAGTGACTGGTGATAAAGTTTCACGGAGTTTGGAATCAAAAAGTGACATGAAATGACGAGTTCCAGTTTTGCCTATAATGGTTGATTAATTGAAGGACATCGTTTGAGTTCAACCAAGTGTTGCATATATGCCCAGTCAACTATATATGGACTCACGACCAAAAGTTATGAGAGTTCCGTGTTGAGCAGATGACCGGAAAAATGTTCCGACCGACGAGGAACCCTAATTCCGACCCTATCGGACGACTGCTTTGACCAGCTTTGAACGGCATTTTCGGATGTTCGCATGTTAGTGCGCCTTAAACGAACGTTGTAGTACAGATCGAGAGGAACAAATTTTGTTTTATGGCCGAAACCTGGATCGGTGCAGAAAATAGCCAAAAAGCGCTCGCAAGATGAAGTACAGCGCGGATTTCAGGTTCCGGAAATTGGTTAAGTCTGTACTGCAAAATTGGAATTTCGGTCACCGTGAAGCTGCCGTCGACAATCGTTACCGGACAAACGATTGGGAATTTGACCGAGTGCCTTTAACAAAAGTCGGAGTACTCGGCGAGACGACGACAACAAAATTGGTTTCATCGAAATCGGAGTCCGTTTGAGTAGTGTTTGCAATTTTAGAGTTTGATCAAAAGTTTCCGGAAACATGCCCATTTTAGAAAAGAAATTGGAAAAAAATGCGGCACTCCACCTGTTGGGTGCACCAATAAAAGGACCGAGGCCGGTCCTTCTGTCCGGTCTCCTCTTTCTTCCTCGCGCAAAAAAAAGGGGGGCCGGGCTCCTTCCCTTCGGTCTCCTCCCCCATGCCTGCAGCACTCTGCTCCTCCATGGCTGTCCAGCAGCAGCGCCGGCGAGCCTCCTCTCTCCCTGACGCCCTCTCTCTTCCCTTCTCTTTTTTTTCTCCTTCAGTTTTTCCGTGGCCGGCTCCTGCCCGAAGGCCGCGGTATGCTGACCGTGCGCCCCTCTGGCCCCAGCTCCAGCCCAGGGCCATCGCCTGCAGCGGTCCTGCCCGGCCAGCAGCCAGACCGACCAGCAGAGCCCGCAGCCCCGTCGCCCAAGCCAGCCCGGCCTTCCCCCTGCGAGCTCGTTGTCCCTCCCCTCCGGTTCCGTCGATTCCCCCGTGAAACAAGGGTGAAAGGACCTTCTAGAGAAGCTGAAACTCTTTTCTGGGTTTTTATGTAATGTGCCATGACTCAAGGTGTTTACTAACAAGTCCTTTAATGTTTTCTGCAGATCTGAGGGTCCCAAGTGAAAAACAGTTTTTGTTTTTCATTTTTGTTTAATTAGAAAATCTGAGTGAAACTTTGAAAATAAATAATAAATTGTGTGTTTGTCCAAAAATTGTAAGTGAGCACTTTTTAGAATCCTTGTGAGCAGATTTGTCCAGTGGTTGCATAATATGTGGGCTGTTAGTGTAAAGTTTGTGCTGTGATGTTTTATTTATGTTAAATAGGCTTAAATAGGGAGAAAATGATATCTGATGTTGTGATGCTTTGTTTGCTGTGAAATTTTTATGGTAGACTCCTCTGGTCCTGTGTGTGCTGTGATAAAAATGTCAGATTTATTGGTGCATGTCTGATTTAGTTATGAATTTATCTTGCTTTCAGCTCGTTAAATGAATTAAAAATGCTTTGTGGTAAATGTTTGCATGTAAAAATAGAATTGGTGGTTCCACTGCCTTTCTATGGCATTGTTGTAGCTTGGATAATTTTATCATGGCCATGGGATTGCTGAAAATATATTTTGTAGATTTATCTTGCTCTCACATGCTTTTCGTGAAATAAATTTGCCATGTTTTTAATAAATAATCTATAATGTCTGAGCATGTAGTCTTTTTACAGTACCTATATTTTGATGTCATCTATCACCTGTAAAAATATGAGCTCCAAATGAGGTGTTTACAACATCATTTAAAGTAATGCCCATGTTTGCTAATTATTTAATTAATGGAAGCTTAGTGATAAGATGAACATATATATGTTTATATGCTTGCCTTGTTGCATGTTGATCTGAGATAAATGATGTGTGATCATGTTCATGAATGTTAGAAGTGTTTGTATAGGTCATATATGTGCTCTCATGTTAATCAAATAACTAGTGAAGCAAGTTTGCTAAATTGCTGAAATGTGGCTGCATGTGTAGTTTCTGTTATGGTAATTATTTCGTGATAAAAATGGTGTTTTATATAGATGTGGTATATACAAAAGTTGTAGATAACTTCCTAATATTGCTTGTCCTAAAATTTCATAATTTTAGGCCAAGTGGTTTGGGAGTTATAGCTTTTAGAAGTTTGCTGTCAGGTTTCCATTGCTTTCTGTGCAGATCTGAAAGAGTGAACTGTTTGGCTAATTTATCTTGTGAATCATGTATTCATGTTAAAATAAGAGTTGTAGTGCTTTTCATAAGCTTTATAAATTGTCTTGGATCACTATTTTTGGTGGTCTAGAACTTGACTTACATGTGTTTAAAGTTAAGGTTCAGAATCTGTCTAAGTCTGGACAGATTTGCTTGTTTGTATTGTTTGACCTTGATAACTGTTTAATCAACTTGATATCATTTTAAATAAGTTGTAGACAACTTAATAAGCTTTCCAACAAGTCCTATATCAAGTCTTTTGGTGCTATAAATCTCTGGTTATGGCTGTTTGAATGTACAAGTCATATTCTGTCCAAAGTTTGGACAGAACTGCGTTGCATGTAATATTTTCCCTTTTTAAGAGCTGAATCATGTTTAGTGAATAATAACAAAGTTGTATATAGTTTCATAAGATTTCCAGAAAGTCTATGATCACCTTGTTTGGATGTGTATAGCTCCACTTATGATTAAGTTGAATGCTTGTTGTATGCTGTCCAAACTGTGTGCATAAACCCATGATTATTGCTTTAGCTTGATGTTGTTTATGTGACCCTTGATGCTATGTTATGCCTTGTTAATAATTACTTGTGCATACCATGTTGCTAAATTAATCAATCTAATGTAGTATATAAATATGCTTATAATGTTGGTTAACTTGTTTAACTAGAGTGTGAGCTAAATGTGCATGCATGTGTCAAGTGGGTGATGTATGTAATGATGTCCTAGTTGATTGTTCTAGTTAATCTGTCTACATGCCTAATGAACCTTGTTTAACACCTTAATATAACCATGACCTGCTGAAGTGAGTGTGCTGTGTGTGTGCTAAACTAATAATTAAGTTATGTCTTCTCTTATATAGTTATCTTGATTGCTTATGTGAAATAGTTGGTAATGCTTGTGTTGTGTGTCTTATGTTTGCTTCATAAGTGTTTCCCCTGCTTTCATACGCTTGCATTGTGCATCTCATTTAGGTGCGGTAGATACGCCGTGAAGGACAGAATGGTGAAGCTAAACCCGAAGATGGTGTTTGGTGGACGGTCCCGAAGATGCAGAGCTAAGCAAGTGCCGGAAGTGGAGATGCTTGCCAAGCAAGTGTCACTTAACACTAACGTAGTGTTGGTTCCCAGGCAAGCCCCGGAGCATTCTAAGTCTCCTACCCACTCTTTTATAAATGCAATTGAGTTAATATAATGATTGTTGCATTAAGTTATAGGAGTTGTGTGAAACCGTTGTTGCATTACTTATCCTTACCTTGATTACTTGAGATATACACTCTTGTTACCCTGCTAGGTCTATGCTTGACTTATATGCTTAGCCATGCTTAGACCGGTAGAAGTCGGGCAACCTTCATGTTACCCGCGAGTAATAGGTGGTTATTTGACCGTTAATGTTGACTCTTTATAACGTCGTCACTAGGAGTAGACTATGGAATCTATCCCCGGCAACGGCGCCAGAAAGGCTTGTTGGTACTTCTTAATGTAAGAAGTATAACTAACTATTCTTATGACTATTGGTAAATTCCGCAAGCGCACAGAATAAGTCAATTGTAGCACTTCACCCGGGAGTAACCGAGTATCGTATTTATTTCCGCAGGGAAGCTACTATGGCAGAACTAACACTAGGACCGCTATGAACAACTAGTGATTCTAGCAAGGTTCATCGAAATGTATGAACGGGGGTTGGTTTCTACTACTACTAAAAAGAAAAGAAAGAAAGACTAACTACTACTAAATCGGCGGGGTCTGGCCGATGAACAGATTAATGTTTTCCTACACACTTACGATCACAACTATCTTAGTAATAAAGGTTCGATCTAGTTCTTCGAACCGTACACACCCTCTGGACTATTTACCTCAGACGTGCACAACGAGGTTTATGATTTAAGAACTAACCCAACTACGTGGTGGAATTCAAGGCTCCCAGGGCTGTCACCACCTGTTTGCTACCACAGCTATCCGGGGGGCTAGCCACAAACTAAGGTATAACTAGTCTAAGCACCGCGCTTACACTAATATATACTACTCTAATCTTGCATCCAAAACTAGAGCACTGATTACTCAGCGAAGAACCCAAACTAGATACAGACTAAATACTAAGTTATCTATGATCGAAAGAACTCAACAAGAACAATAAGTAAAGAACTTAAAGTAAATGCTGAAAGTAGAAAAACATTAAGATAAATGGAGAAAGACTTGGAATTATACGAGAGACTTGGAAGATCCTCTATTACAACTCTAGGTCTTCTCTTCTACACTCTCGCTCTCACTCTAAGTCTCTCAACTAGAGTGTTACTCCACCAGAGCTTCGCTTACAAGAGAGTGGGACTAATGAGGTGAGGTCTGAGTACAAATGAGCTCGGAGGGTCCTATTTATAGCCTAAGGGACCTAGAGGGTACTTATGGACCTAGGGTTAAGTCAGGGGGGTGAGTGTGGTGGCGGGCGCCAGCCCTAGGTGGCGGCCGCCACCCCCCTGGCCGTTGGATCCACCGACCTTGCTTCAACGGCATCCAGGAGCTCCAGGGAGGCAGTTGCAAGGTCGGTTGCATGTCCAAATAACCGTCACATGGGCAATTGGGTCATGATCCATGTGACATCCCTTTTTGGCCCTTGGATGCAATGACCTAAGTGATCAATGGCTGCAAATGAGTGTGGCACGCCTCCCCTGGATCAGTGACGTGGCAGGGGAGGAGTTTGGGCCTCACTCCCCTAGCGGCCGCCAGTGAGGGGTGGCGGGCGCCACCCTACCTTGGCCCAAAGTGAGCCCAGGTGAGTGTGCTCGCCTCCTGGTGGGTCCTTTTGGTCATTTTGCTCAAAAACCCTGCAATTTTCTACATTCAAATAAACTTCAAGGACAAGTGGAAATCGTTTGTTTATAAAAGGTTTTTGGTTGATTTTAGGCCCCTGTGTTGTGTTATATGACCTTGTTGATGCTAAGAATATGACACTTAGTGAGCATCAACAAGCTCCCCCAAGCTTACCTCTTGCTCGTCCTCGAGCAAGCATGAATTTAAATTTTGGAAACTCTGCGTTTTAGTTGTGTATGCCCATATTATTTTCATCACCATGGAATTGGTAGCCTTCCCTACACTCAAGATTAGAACAAAAGACCAGCAAGAAAGAAGGTTTGTCTTTCCCTTGCCTATTTTGCTAATCAAGATATGTGGAGTTTTTGCAAGTTTTGTTCAAAAAGAAAGCATGCTTAGCAACTTCTGTGGCTCACTCAATCACTCATATTTGTATGTGGAAATGGAAGAATTATCCTCTCACTAAGACTTTTTGTGGGGTTTAATGGGTAGGATAAAAGTGAGCATGCAATGCTAGCATAATTTTGCTAAGTTAGACAAATGGAGCAAAGGAGCAACAAGTCATAGGTTCAGACCAGGAATGTGCAAGTGTGTAGTATTTATCGTGGCTAATACTTTTCATGGCACTTCTCCTTTTTATCTCATTTGTGGGATCATGGCTATGAATGAGAGCATTTGCTCTTTTGGATATTCTCTTCTTTCTAGAGCACTTGCTCTTTTGAATTTTCTTTCTAGAGCACTTGCTCTTTTGAATATTCTTTTCTTTCTAGAGCACTTGCTCTTTTTTTTAAACTACTATAGCCATGTCCCTGAGATTCCATTATGGATGAAGGGTCGAGATGGCGGACTAGAGGGGGGGTGAATAGTCCTTTCTAAAACTTAAACATAAACGGAGCGGCTAACCGAAACAAATGCGGAATTAAAACTATCGGTCTAGCCAAGACTACACCCCTCTACCTATACTCTATGACACCTTACAAAAGATCCTAATCAATGCAAATAAGGTGTCGGGCTAGCTAGAGCTCACCTAACCAATTCTAGAAGCAAGATCACACAAGCCTATGCAACTAGTACTTCAAGCACGGGGGAGCTCCTATGTAATCTAGCAAGCAAAGCACAAAGCCTAAGCTCACTAGCAATGCTCAATAACAAGGCTACCCAAGCCAAATTAGAGAGCTCAACTTAGCTACACAAACTAAGCAACTAAACACTAGCACAAGAATAAATATTGCAAAACAAGCTAGTGCAAACAGCAGGCAGTTGGTACTACCGAGCTGTAGGGCCGGTACTACCGATGCCGGTACTACCGGGCTTCCAAGCCGGTACTACCGAGCACCTGCATGAAGCTACGAAATCGAAGGGGGTGAGATGCAATCTCAGATCTAGCAAATACCCCACTTCCCTAGATGTTGAAGATGACGATTGTAGCTTCCTCACGTCTTGATTCCTTGCCAAAATGTGGATCGAGCCTTCCCAACCTAAGATAGAGTGATAGAGGGAGGAAGAACATGAAGAACACAAGAACAAGCATAATATGCAAGGAAACAAGAACGATAAGAGCAACAAGAGACAGGGACACAAGATTTTATCCCGAGGTTCACTTGGTTGCCACCAAGCTAGTCCCCGTTGAAGCAAGCCCAAGGTTGCCACCGATCCTCTTGCTAGTGGTGACCCTAAGTCACGCTCTCCACGATGGAGTGCTCACCAAGAGCTCTAGCGTTTGATCCGGCCGGACCACTTGGCGCTCTTCACGCCTCTTCTCCACTAGAGTTGCTCTTCGCGATCTCCCATGGGGCGAGCACAATGCCCCTCATAAAGCTTCTCCAGAGCCACGCACAATCTTCACGCGGGCTTCACGACAAAGACACGCACCAAGCCGTCTAGGAGGTGGCAACCTCCAAGAGTAATAAGCACACCGGCTTGCAACTCGAACACCTAGTGCCACTCGATGCTATCTCTCAAAGCAACGCACTAGGATCACTCTCTCACACAATCGGATGAGCACTAAAGCATATGTGTGTTAGAGGGCTCACAAGCACATCCACACAAGCCACCAAGGCTTTGGAGTGCTCCAGCAGCCGGCCCAAAGCCGGCCCCAACGACTATATATAAAGGGGAGCGGCCAACTAGCCGTTTCCCCCTTTTTGCGCTTCGGTCGGTAGTACCGACCCCCTGGGCGGTAGTACCGACAGTGTCAGAAATAGCCGTTACACACGGCGCGTTGACCAAAACGAACAACCGACTCCTGGTCGGTACCTCCGACAGTCGGTAGTACCGGCCCTATGGCGGTACTACCGACAGGCCAAACTGGGGACTACACAGAGAGCCCCGAACTCCTTCGCCTTCGGATCTTCCAATTGTCGGTAGTACCGGCCCTATGGCGGTACTACCGACAGGCCAACATAGGATCTACATAGAGAGCATCCAAAACTCCTCCATACCATGGTACTACCGACCCCCTGGTCGGTACCACCGCCGGCGGTAGTACCGAGGTTATGGCGGTACTACCGCCAGGCCAAAACAGCCCCAACACAGAGAAGGTTGCACGCAACACCCATGGGCGGTACTACCGACCCCCCTGGGCGGTACTACCGACTATACTCAGAAAACTTCCCTTTTCTTCTCTGTGTTGATCCAAATCAACTCCAACAACTTCTCCTTTGCAAGTGTGCCAACACCACCAAGTGTACAACAACATGTGCATGTGTGTTAACAACTGATTTCTGAACTTGTGTAATTTTCACCGCAGCAACTCCGATTAAAATTTGAAATCACAAGTATATGCTTCATTCTTCAATTGGTATCAGCATGATGATTGAACTGTGCTAGGGGTAGTTCACCTTGTATACATGCTTAGCACTTGTTTGACTTCCTGTCTATACATGTTTGTGCTATTTGGATGGTGAATACCTTTTTGGCTAAAAACCGCTCTTTGTGCTCTCATTTCAGACTTAGTGATCAGTTTGAGCCTTTGCTAGCATTCTATGCATTTTCTGAGTCATCGGATCAGAACTCTGTACAACATCTTTGCACCCTTTTGAGTATACTCCTGAAGCTCCAAACTTGCATTTTGACTCATATGCATTTTGGAAGGGGGAGAACTTCTCTTGTTGGTAGGAGAACTTCTCTTGTTGGTAGGAGAACTTCTATGGTTGGCACTTTTTGATGGTGCATTTTCTGAGGGGGAGCATTGGTTCTTGATAAGTGCATTTTCAACTAAGGGGGAGAAATTGCAAATCATTACCCTCCGTTTGAACTAAGGGGTGCTCTCCTGGTTGTTTGCACTATTCGAGGGGGAGTTTTTGCTGCTTCCTGTTGGTCGTAAGGCATTGGTATCGAGCTTCTTTGCTAGTTGTGTTGAGCCTCTGTGCCTCTATCTTGAGGGACTAGCATTTTGCTTTGATTTTTTCAATTGGTATTTGCTAGCGGTGTTGAGCTTGTTCTACCTCTTCTTGAGGGCTAGCTTTGCTTTGCTTGGTCGCGTCGAGCCGTTGCCCATGTCTTTGGGGACCAAGTTGTCTTGCTCTTTCCACTTGACCTTCTTCGGCTTTGCTATGCTTTTGGGTCATTTGGTTGAGTTCTCTCTTCTTCTCCTTCTTCCTTCTTCTGCTTCCTTTATGATTTGTGTTGGTAGTTGGCAATGCACTCATCAAGGGGGAGATTGCGGATACATGGGTGTATGCCGAGTCTCTGAGTGATGAGTGATTGTCAGCTGGGATGATGCGCATGTTCTTTGGCTTGTGTTATGCAGGTGTCGAGCACGGATATAGTGATTAGAGGCAAGGTGAAGGTCAAGTAGAGACGTGCCGTGCCGATGGACCGAGAGTGACGAAGGGCGGACGTGAGGCTTGGACTGAGGGACTGGTGGCCCGAGGATCAGCTGTGGTGGCTGGCAGCCTGGGACAGCGACGAGCGAAGACTTGCGGTCATGTGTTGCTTGAGTCGTGGACTTGCGGACACGTGTCGGTGGACGGGGTGCATGGGAGGTGCATCCCCTCTACGGCGTCGGTTTGGTGGTAGAGCCAGAGAAAAACCATCGGGCGGACGGTTTCCAGGTTTGGGCCTCATAACCTGGGTGCTGAGGGTTTCTGAGTTTGGCCACAAAACTCGGGCTGAGGACGGTTTCCAGGTTTGGGCCTCAAAACCTGGGCGTTGCGGGTTTGCTGAGTTTGGGCCTCAAAACTCAGATGCTGGTGGGCTGGTTTCCCGGTTTGGGCCTCCAAACCGGGGGTTGGCTGGAAAGGCTGGTTTCCCGGTTTGGGCCACAAAACCGGGGGTGCAAAGCGGTGGTGGCACGTGGCGGCAATCGGGAGGTTGCGTCGAGGCAACGCTACGAGTTGTGCGGGCGTGGCCGTCGGATCCACCTACCATCGAGTTGGTCCATAATAACCTTAGGGTTTAGCTGGTTCGCTCTTTAAGTAGTTAGGGGTAGAGTGGGAATTAGGAATAGTTAGAATTAGGATAAGTACGGGGAGACACCCACCTCCCCATCTATCTCAGTTCATTTGCTCTTTGCATTTAGGGTTTCCTGCTCTCCCAATCCCCTGCTGTAGCTAGCTGAGATCCGCAGAGAACCATACCTCTGTGTACTGCAGATTTTGAGGAAGTGAGGCCGTAACCTCACTGTTGTAGCGTGTGGTAGCCACACGGTTGCAGATCGATGTGTTGATTCGCGTTTTGTTCGTGTTCTTCGCGTTCTTCGTTTCTCCGCGATTTTCCCGTCACTCGATCTCCCTCTCTACTGCGTCTTTGTGAAATCCGTTTGAATCAACTTGTTCGTTTTTGAGAGGAGGTCATTTCGACCAAAGGAATTCATCTAACTCCTCACGAACAAGTAGATCGGGTTGATTTCGTTTTCGTGGCGCTTTTTTGTTCTTGATCTTCCCCTTTCGATTTCCCGGTGATTGAATCGATTTGAGCAGATGATTTCTTGGGGATAGTCTCCTAACTACCCTGTGATCATCTTTTCCAAGTTTGGAAACGTGAGATTTTGATTAGGATCGAATTTGGAGAGATTTGGGGAGAAGGCGACTGAAATCGCCCTCTCTGCGCACTCGTGGACAGTCCGCGGTTTGACCGGCGGACAGTCCGCGCGTCGGGCTTCGACCGAGCAGTGGTCGCGTGGCTTGACTGTCTTTGCCTCGGGTGACCGGCAGACAGTCTGCCGTTGTCAGGCGCGGACAGTCCGGGCCCGAGCAGGGAGACTTCAGCAACTGTGCTGTTTTGGGGATTTTGCCGGTGGACAGTCCGCCATCCCCCCGCGGACAGTCCGCGGTTGAGCCGGACAGTCCGGGGCCGTACCGGCGGACAGTCCGGGATTCGGCTGTTTGCTCCGGTTTAGTGCGTTTGCTCTCCCGGCTTCTTCGCTTGGTTTCCGGACTTCTCGTTTGGCCCTAGAGTTGATCAAGGAACCTCTCTAGGTATCTTTGCTACTTGTTAGCATAGGTATTTAGGAGTTTCTCGACGTAGCCACCTATCTACGTTCGGGACTTGGTTTTTGGGGTCGTTTTCGAGCCGGTGCTTTTGGTGTTTGGATTGCTATCGCTTTGTGGTGCCTCGCTATGATCCTAGAGATCATCCACCCTCTTCCAAGGGTCGTGGGCATCACGGTTTCGGTCATAGCTCTTGGGGGTTGAATTTTGGACATTTGGCCAAAGTTTCGAGAGGAATTTTTTAGCTCCCATTCACCCCCCCTCTGGTCGCCTTGCTAGTGCATTCTCGGTCCTTCAATAGTGATAGGGGAGCGTTGTGAGAGGGTTTTGATTCTTATGTGTGTTATATTCACATACGCTCTTTACATATCACATCTTTTGCATTATGTTTATGTTATAAATGTGTGTTATGCACCTTATGACATGTATGTGCTCACTATGTTATCTTATATGGCATTTCATTTTGCTCGATTACATGCGCTTAATTCTCACTTGTTATGTATTCGAGCTCTTTACTCTTGCACTTGCTATTCACTCTAACTAGTTGAGTGCAGGATGTTGGCATGATATGTATGAGCTTGCCCCTAACCATTTTCTCTTATTTATTGCAAGTTCATACATGTCATGATTTGAAAACCTCTTCTCTCTATACTCGAGGTTGTGTTGTCATCAATCACCAAAAAGGGAGAGATTGAATGCATCTTGGCCCCTAGTGGGTTTCGGTGATTTGATGAAACACAAGATTACTGTGACTAACGTGTGTTTTGTAGAAACAGGGATGAGTTAGGTCATGGTAATGGTGACGATACATGCATATGGAGTTCATGTCCCCTGGCGATGGATATCGTTTCGGTTTTCAAAGGACAAACGACGAAGACGGTGGTACACTAGGCTAAGTGTCATATGGTGTTGGAGGACACTTAGGTAGTCTTAGGTCTTTGTTTTTACTTTAGCTGTACTATAAAAAGGAGCGTGAATCAGTAGCTTGACCTAGATGAGTCTATTGAGGTAGGTGTGGTGCAGACTTGTTATTTCATAGCCCTAGGAAGCTTTGAGAGAGCCCTTATGTCATGAGGATGAAAAGTTGTTAAGGCCGCATCGCGATCCGAGTTGGTTTTGCCCTTGGAAAGGGCATCGAATGCTGGCTTGGTGGGCATTGGACGCTGTTGGTATAAATTAACGCACACTCTACTTTATCCGCAAGCGCACAGATAAAATCTACTGATGTAACATTTCACCAGAGTAACCCAGTTTTAATATCGAACCCAAAGGAACGGATAGTGTTAAGCCTTAAAGTCTAACCCCTGAGTAGCTAACAAGGACGGAGAATCTAGAAGTATATAGAGGGGATTGGAAGAATTGAAGAAGCCCAACCATGTGTACAAGCTCAAGAAGGCTTTATATGGGTTGAAGCAAGCACCAAGAGCATGGTATGAAAGATTGAGAGACTTCTTGATAGCAAAAGGGTTCAAAATTGGGAAAGTTGACACCACTCTCTTCACCAAGAAAATTGGAAGTGACTTGTTTGTGTTGCAAATCTATGTGGATGACATCATATTTGGATCAACCAATCAAGACTTTTGTGAAGAGTTTGGAGAGATGATGGCTAAAGAGTTTGGAAAATTCTTCAGATAAGAGTAAATGGAAAATGACAAAAAAAATCAGAAAGTTGTTCTTTTCCCTAACAGTTTCTGTTCTGCTGAGAAGTCAGTATATCTTGAGTTGTCAGTAGGCACTAAGGATAAGTGATATGCTTCTCTTCCCTTGAAAAGTCTTTCGTTCGGAATCTCGGGACGAGATTCTTTTAAGGGGGAAGGGTTGTAACACCCCAGGTGTTTGACGTCAGTCGAGCAATCAGTTTGAACACATACATGGTTTTGTCAAGTGATGATCCAGAGATAATTTCTAGTATTGTTAGTGGTGACGGAAGTGCTGGAATCAATCCTGGAAACAGAACCCCAGTTTGAATTATTCGGGAGAAAATTAACAAAGTCAGTTAATACTGATTGCCTAATTCCAGAATATTCAAGATTTCTGCTAAACATGACTTTTTCATGTGCCTCACTCGAGTTCCTATCTACAGTGACCAGTAGAAAAGTTTCGCGAAGTTTGGAATCAAAAAGTCACATGAAATGATGAGTCATAGTTTTGCCTATCATCACGAATTAAGTAAAGAAGATCAGTTGAGTCCAACCAAGTCTTGCAATTATGTCCAATCAACTATATATGGACTCACGACCAAAAGTTATAAAAGTTTCGTGTTGAGCAGATGGCCAGAAAATATTCTGACCGACGAGGAACCCTGTTTCAGACCCTATCGAGCGACTACGTTGACCAGCTTTGAACGACATTTTAAATTGTTCGCATGTCGGTGCGCCCTAAATAAAAGTTGTAGTACAAATCGAGAGAAACAAATTTTGTTTTATGGCCGAGACCTGAATCGGTGCTAGAAATAGGGATAATAAGCTCGCAAGATAGAGTATAACGCAATTTTCAGGTTCTAGAAATCAGTTAAGTATGTAGTGCGAAATCGGAATTTCGGTCACCGTGAAGCTGTCGTCGACGATCGTTACCGGACAAACGATTCGGAATTTGACAGAGCGCCTTTAACGAAAGTCGGAGTACTCGTCGAGATGACGATAACAAAATTTGTTTCGTAAGGATCGGAGTCCGTTTGATCAGTATTCGCAATTTTTGAAAAGGACCAAAAGTTTCCGAAAACCTACCAAATTGGGAAGGAAATTCCAGGAAAAATTAGACGGGAATTTTCGCGAGGCCGCGCCCCTTCTCCCGAGGCCGTCAGGGCCGCGTCCCGAGGCCGCCCTGCCCGTGCCCTCGTCCGATTGGCCAGCAGGGGCGGTGCCCCTCTCCTCACGCAAAAGGCTGACACTCCTCACTCTCTTCCCCTGGGTCTCTCCCGTGCATCAGAAGGAAAACCAGCAGCAGGCTCCTCCTCTCCTCCTCCCTATCATTTTCTTTGTGTCAATGTTTTTCCTCCATGACTGAACAGCTCGAGCTCCTTCCTCCATGGCCGGTCTCCTCTGCCCTGCCCTCCTCTTCTCCCTGGGTGAGCAGCAGGCTGGCGCCCCTTCCTTCTCCTCTCCTTTCCCCTCTCCTTCCTGTCCCTTCCCGCGCGCTGTTTTTTTTGGCCGCGTAGAACCACGCCCTCTCTCTGGTCGCGACATCAGGGCCGCGCCCTTTCTGCTCGCCGGCCCCCAGCAGCAGCCCTCGTCGAGCAGCAACCCTGCAGCAAGGCCTTGCCACCAGAGCTCCCATGCCCCAACCGTAGCCAGCCTCCCCCTGCAAAAGCCCGACCTTCCCCTCCGTCTTCACGAGCTCCTCCCGTGAATCCATGGTGAAAGCCCCATCTAGTAAAGCTAAAACTTTTTTTGGGGTTTTTGTGTTAAGTGGTATGACTCATTAGATTTACTAACAGGTCCTTTATCGTTTCCTGCAGATCGGAGGGTTCGAGACGCAAAGATGTTGCTATTTTCATTTTTGGTTAATTAATAAATCTGGCCAAAACTTTGAAAATGCGTGATAAATTATGTGTTTGTCCAAAAATTGCAAGTGAGCACTTTTTGGAATCCTTGTGAATAGTACTGTTGAATGAATGTTTTATATGATCAACATTAGTGTAAAGTTTCTGCTGTATTGATTTATTTGTGTTAAATAGTATTAAATAGGGAGAAAATGATATCTGCTGTTTTATTACTGAGATTGCTGTGAAAGTTTTATAGTAGGCTTGTTATGTGATATATGTGTTGTAATAAACATTTCAGAATTTTTGGTGCATGTATGATTTAGTTATGTATTTATTTTGCTTTCAGCTCATTAAATGAATTTAAATGATTTGTGATAAATTTATGCATGTAAAAATAGAAATAGTGGTTCCACTGCATTTCTATGATATTGTTGTAGCTTAGGTAATTTTATCATGGCCATGAGTCTAAAGAAAATATGATTTATAGAATTTTGTTGCTCTCACATGCATTTTGTGAATTAAACTTGCCATGTTTTTAATAAATAATTTATAAGACCTGAGCATATATTCTTTTTACAGTAGTCATGATTTGGAATTATCTATCATTAGTAAAAATATGACCCCCAAATTATATGTTTGCAACATCACTTAAAAATAATGCCTACGTTTGTTGATTATTTAATTAATGAAAGTATAGAGATAAATGAAAATATACATGTGTAAATGATTGTCTTTCTTGTATATTAATCTGAGATGATTATTATGTGTTCATATTTATGACTGTTAGAAGTGCTTTAATAGCTTATATATGTGCTCAAATGATTAACTAAACAAGTGATGAAGTGATTTATTAATATGCTGAAATTGCTGCATGCATAGTTTCTGTAAAGGTGATTAGTGCGTGAGGAAAATGATGTTTTATGTAGATATGTTCTATATAAAAGTTGTAGATAACCTCTTTATCTTGCTTGTCCTAAAATTTCATGATTTTAGGCGCAGTAGGTTAGGAGTTATAGATTTTGCAAGTTTGCTGTCAGATTTTGCATACTTTCTGTGCAGATCTGAAAGAATGAATTGTTTGGCTAGATTAAGTTATGAATCATGTCTTTATGTTAATATAAGAGTTGTAGAGTTTTTCATAAGCTTTCTGAATTGTCTTAGATCACTATTTTTGGTGGTCTAGAACTTGAGTTACATGTGTTTAAATTTAGAAGTTAGAATCTGTCCAAGTCTGGATAGATTTACTTGTTTGAGTTGGTTAGCCTTAATAACTGTCTAAACATGTTGAGGTGATTATAAATAAGTTGTAGACAACTTAATAAGATTTCTAACAAGTCTTATGTCAAGTATTTTGGTGCTATATATCTCTAGTTATGGTTGTTTGAAGATGAATATAATATTCTGTCCAAAGTTCGGACAGAAGTGCTTGTCTGTTATGTTTGATCTTTTTAGTTGCTGAATCATGTTTAAGTGATAATATCAAAGTTGTATATAATTTCATAACCTTTCCAAAAAGTCTAGAATCACCTTATTTGGATATGTGTAGCTCGAGTTATGACTGTTTAAAGTACATGCTATGTTGTTGTCCAAATTGTGCAAAATGAACCGAAGTTGATTGCTATGGCTTAATGTTGCTTATGTGTTTCTCGACGATATGTCATGACTTGATAATATTTAGTTTATGCATTCCATGTTATTAAATTAATCAACCTGATGTATTATATAAATATGTTAGATAGTGATGGTTGAAATGCTTAACTAAAATAGGAGTTGTATGCGCATACATGTGTTTCATTTGTGTGATGTATGTAGTGATTATCTTGATTGATTGTTATAGTTAGCCTCTATGAGTATTTAATGAACCGTGTGTTACACCTTACTTTAATTATAACCTGCTGAAGTAATTATGCTATGTTGGTTGTTAGAGCTACGTCTTCTTTTAGTAGTTATCCTGATTGCTTATGTGAAGTAATTAGTAATGTTTTTGTTGTGCGCCTTATGTTTGCTTCATAAGCGTTTCCCTTGCATTCATACGCTTGCATTGCGCATCTCATTTAGGTAACGGTAGATACATCGTGAAGGACGTGAAGATGAGGTTAATCCCGAAGACGGTGTTTGGTGGAATATCCCAAAGATGCGGAGTTAAGCAAGTGCTACAGCGGAGATGCTCGCCAAGCGAGTATCACCTAACAAACACTAACCTAGTGTTGGTTCTCAAGCAAGCCCGGAGCATTCTAAGTCTCCCATTATTTACAATTAATTTACTTGAGTATTTTATATTGTGATGCACTAGGTATAGGAGTTGATTGAATCCTACTTGCTGCATTACCATTCCTTGGTTATTGGTTATACCTGCCTTGATGTCCTGTTACTTATTTATAAGTAGAACTGCTTAGCCTGCTTAATAAAGTAGTAAGGAAAGGATGTTCCCGTAATACCCCTGATGGGTATTCACCGGATCACGGTTGGCTATATTTTCTATCGTGGAAAAGAACCTGAGTAGTAATGAAGTACGGTCAACTGGAAGGCAAGGCACCAAGTTGGAACTTGGGGGCAGTCCGTCCGTTGGATCGTGTAGGTTTGTATCGATGTTGGCCCTCGTTCATTTTTGAAATCGCCCTTTTACATAGGGTTGTCGGTGCTGTAATCGCCGACCCCGAAGCCGGTTAGACGCTGTTCAGGCCGGTCTCAACCAGTGTCGCACCCTCTAGTATGGAAACACGATCTGCCTCGCGTGACCATCGTTTAGTTCCAATTGGGTGGTCCATGCTGTGAGCCGCGACGATTACCACCACGAACAAGTATCGAGCGGTTACCCAATGCATGGACCCGACGGGGAAAGTGTGGGTTGGTATTAAAGGTTTGTCGCCAGCTGGTTTCTAATTCGATTCGAGTCGCCGTCTCCCCCGGTTAGTGGGAAACTATGTCGAGCTTCACCATGATACAACTCCATGTGACAAATGATGGTTCAACTAAAATATTGATAAAGCAAACCTGATTTGGTATATATTATTGTTTGCTAGATTCAAGTGAGTGCTCTAGTGCAGATGCAAAACCTAGAGTTTAAGGAATAGGATAAAAGATGACTGCTCATATAATTAAATGATGAACCCTTTAACTTAAGCTCCTTTTGCAAATAAAGTTAGCTAGCTCCACTATTTATATCAGCCTTGCATACTCCTTGGTGTCACTTTATTTCTGGTTTACGACGGGTAAGTCTAGTTGAGTACATTCGAGTACTCAGGGTTTATCCCACCTTGTTGTAGGTGAAATTTTAGGTCCGCCGAAAGGTGATGGCCAGTGCCCGTGGGCTCGGCAGTTCCATACTTCTTCTCTTTATGCTGTTGTTGGAGGATGTCACTCAAGCGAGCAAAGTATTTCAACTTATGTTATGGTATTCATTTCAAAGCTATATTGTTTCAAAGTATTTCAACTTGTGTTATTATTTGTGAACTATATTGTAATTTTATTTTCGCTGCAAAGCTCCGTGCACATGATTTGTATTTGCTTGACCATGCGATCTTGGCTAAGATGTTGAAAGGTTTGGAATCCCTCAGGATTTCACGGACTACCGGGCTTATATGGGCTCAAGTGGGCTAATTCAGCTGCTTCGGCAGAGGCTTTCGCACTTGTGCTCTTATAAATTGTTCGGTTCTGTCACAGCTCGTATCGGAGCAAGGTTAAGCATAATACTGTCATGTGCATGGTTTTAAAACAAAGTTTTGTTTTGAAAATCCTATTTTATCTAAAAATCTTTAGCTAGTAGGCAAGTTTGACAAAACCTAATTTACAAAATTATGTGCTAGCGACAACCTCCAGTTATGCCCAACTAGGACTTCCAGGTGGCTTAACTGCTAACAGGGTTCTGGGATTTGCTTCATGCTAGATCTTTCATTTGCCTGGTCCATTCTCGGGAGAGAATGCGTCGATTGCGAAAACATGCATAAAATGATTTGGTAAGATATGAGAGCATGACCGTCCAACCGTCGGTCTAGGGGAGAGTATTGTTATACTGGATTGTATGTGAGCTCTACGCGGACATATATGATGGTATCAATTTGCTGGGTAATTTTCTAAGTTTGGTGCACGAGATTTAGTGCCAACTTATATGTACCTTAGTACATATGGGAAGGTGCTCAATTGTCTTTATCATTGGGATTTTTCTTTGGCTGAAATGAGATTTTCTGCAGGTACGCTAACCCCGAATGTGTATACATAGTTGACGACTAGTTATACCGAGAGTGCGTGTTATGCCACCGACCTAGAACGTGATTGCCGCCTCAGGCTGGCAATTTGTGAGGACGTATAGGACGAGCATCCATCTTGTTGAGCTTTGATCATGAACATGCTTTTGTCGCCTTTATTCCAATAATAAATAACTTGTTGTCAAGTGTGACTAATGTAACGATAAAACAGGAATGGTTGTTTGTGCAAAAAAAAATGCTTCTCCCACCCTTATTCCTGTATGGTGAAGTTTGTTGTGAACTAGTGCTTCAACATGTTGTGCTAGATTGCTTGTAAAAGTTAGAAGCAATTAGTTTGTTTGATGTTGTATGTTGATCTGAGCTAGATGTAATGTGGTCTTGTTCTTAATAGTTGGTAGGGTGCAATGTTTTATATGGACGCTTCCATGTTAGCTAAATGAGTGAATGCTTGTTATAGGCTAGAAGTAACTATCTTGTATGAGGTTGTTTGGATAACCTGCTAGTTTACATGTTGTGTGATTGTCTTGTTCTATATAGTGTTTGATAGAGGAGTAGTAGCCAATAAGTTTCTGATGGCTAGGTTTCCCCCCTATGTTGAAATGTCTTGTAGTAGCTGAATGACTTGTGTACTGTTGTTCTGCTTGCTTGTACCCCAGATTAAGTTGTTGCATACATCTTGTTAGTTGTTGTTACCTAGTATCTGATTATTTCTGTTTGGAATGTAGACTAGCATCAGCTTGTTGCTTGTTGTTAGTTTCATAGACTAAATAAGTGAGTTGCTAGCTTATGCCTTGCATCTGATGCCTATCAGTGCAAGATTTACCTGCATCATGTTGGATTTCTCATCGGTTGTGGATTCGATATTGGTGTCTTGATTATGAACTAATGGTGCCGCGACAAAACCGAGAGCCTCCTATGGCTGCAGACACATGGTTGTGCTGCTCGGCACACGCTGGTATCGTGGTTCCTAGTCGAGATTCATTATGGAAACTATGCCAATGTGTTATCTTTCATGAAACTTTCTCCTTGTTATTTCCTATATTCCTTCGAAGAAATCTCTATGGCAGATCAGTTGTGGCAGTGTTTCTTTTAAAGTTGCAAAGAGGATGACCTTTCCAGAATCAGTCAGTAATGAAAGCTGTAACAGACTATAAGAGGTGGAAGACAAGGGACTCTGTTGGAATAACAGCAAAGATCGAGCAACATCTATTGGCATAATGAAGCAAAGTGGCACAACATACCCACGGTGGACAAGTATCAGCTGAAGAATGAACTACATAAGTGGTGTTTTATTGAATAAGATACTCGAGATCCGAAAAGTTTCCTGCCTAAACTCAATATGAGTATTTGTATGATGATGATCTTGTAGTCAACCTGATCCTCCTAGATGTGTCTGATTCTCTATGGACTTTGGTGGTGATCGTGTGCATTGATATTCAGTAGTGCTTGTGGTAAGAGCTGAAACCTTGGAGTTTTTTTAGTGTTGATAGACAACTGATTGGTTTCATCCATGGAAAGGCTAATATCCAGTTCAGAAATGACTCTTTGGTAGCTATGAAGGCTATGTCTCACAGAACAGTGTTGTATCAGAAGTCTATAAACCAACTGATAATGTTTGTGGCACTCATACATCCAAGTCTATATCGTGTTACAGCCAACGATATCCTGGAGAAATTGTAATGACAGTACAAGAAATTACACCGGCCTAGTAACTCAGTCAGAAGTATACATCGAGTAAGGACTAACTGGTGACACATCGGAGCATTTTGGGAAGATTTATTTTGGATTCTACTAGACGAAGAGCAAAAAGGACAATCAGAACCAGTCCCTTATTGTTGAGCAGTCAAGGTATTTTACAAAAATCAGCTTCTGAGAAGTGCAAATTGATGACAGAGTGAAGTGTCAGACAACAGATTTTAGATTATGTCCCTGCGTTACTAAGTGATTTTGAGAAGGTTACTCTGTAACCAATATAGTTGAACAAGTAGTTCTGCTGAATTGCAACAACATCATGAAGAAGGATGATGTTAACCTACTTGGTAGTAGTACATAAATTCAATAGTATATATTTTACCCAAGAGGTTGCATCAAATTCAACCTAAGTATCTGTCGCTATTTGGAGATGAGAATTCTTGTAAAAGAAGGATCGGCGAAAGAGTGGAATTGATTGAGTCAGCTTTCACATTCACCGCTCTCTTAACAGACTTGTATCATCAGAGAAAGAGAACTGCACACATGGAACTTTATGTAACTTTCCATCGGCTGCTATCTGCTAGAACGTACATTCACCAATGGTATACACAATGGTTGTTGGTCAGCCAGTTCCTCCCAGTCTTGAAGGCAGTTGATTTGTAATAATGTTAACTAGATGAAGATCAAGTATTTTTGGTAATATTATCTTGGATTCCTTCCAAAGTAACAGTACAATTTTGGTTTCCCGGTCAACTTATCAAAAGTATGTTGAGTGCATCTCAATGCTGAATGGAAATCAGTGAAGGAAAATTCTTCAGATAAGAGTAAATAGAAAATGACATAAAAAATCAGAAAGTTGTTCTTTTCCCTAACAGTTTATGTTCTGCTGAGAAGTCAGTATATCTTGTGTTGTCAGTAGGCACTAAGGATAAGTGATATGCTTCTCTTCCCTTGAAAAGTCTTTCGTCCGGAATCTCGGGACGAGATTCTTTTAAGGGGGAAGGGTTGTAACACCCCAGGTGTTTGACGTCAGTCGAGCAATCAATTTGAACACATACATGGTTTTGTCAAGTGATGATCCAGAGATAATTTCTAGTATTGTTAGTGGTGACGGAAGTGCTGGAATCAATCCTGGAAACAGAACCCCAGTTTGAATTATTCGGGAGAAAATTAACAAAGTCAGTTAATACTGATTGCCTAATTCCAGAATATTCAAGATTTCTGCTAAACATGACTTTTTCATGTGCCTCACTCGAGTTCCTATCTACAGTGACCAGTAGAAAAGTTTCACGAAGTTTGGAATCAAAAAGTCACATGAAATGATGAGTCATAGTTTTGCCTATCATCACGAATTAAGTAAAGAAGATCAGTTGAGTCCAACCAAGTCTTGCAATTATGTCCAATCAACTATATATGGACTCACGACCAAAAGTTATAAAAGTTTCGTGTTGAGCAGATGGCCAGATAATATTCCGACCGACGAGGAACCCTGATTCGAACCCTATCGGGCAACTACGTTGACCAGCTTTGAACGACAATTTAAATTGTTCGCATGTCGGTGCGCCCTAAATAAAAGTTGTAGTACAGATCGAGACGAACAAATTTTCTTTTATGGCCGAGACCTGAATCGGTGCCAGAAATAGGGAAAACAAGCTCACAAGATAGAGTATAACGTAGTTTTCAGGTTGTAGAAATTAGTTAAGTATGTACTGCGAAATCGGAATTTCGGTCACCGTGAAGCTGTCGTCGAGGATCGTTACCAGACAAACGATTAGGAATTTGACAGAGCGCCTTTAACGAAAGTCGGAGTACTCGTCGAGATGACGACAACAAAATTTGTTTCGTAAGGATCGGAGTCCGTTTGATCAGTATTCGCAATTTTTGAAAAGGACCAAAAGTTTCCGAAAACCTACCAAATTGGGAAGGAAATTCTAGGAAAAATTAGACGCGAATTTTCGCGAGGCCACGCCCCTTCTCCCGAGGCCGTCAGGGCCGCGTCCCGAGGCCGCCCTGCCCATGCCCTCGTCCGATTGGCCAGCAGGGGCGGTGCCCCTCTCCTCACGCAAAAGACTGACACTCCTCACTCCCTTCCCCTTGGTCTCTCCCATGCATCAGAAGGAAAACCAGCAGCAGGCTCCTCTCCTCCTCCCTATCATTTTCTTTGTGTCAATGTTTTTCCTCCATGACTGAACAGCTCGAGCTCCTTCCTCCATGGCCAGTCTCCTCCGCCCTGCCCTCCTCTTCTCCCTGGGCGAGCAGCAGGCTGGCGCCCCTTCCTTCTCCTGTCCTTTCCCCTCTCCTACCTCTCCCTTCCAGCGCGGTGTTTTTTTTTGGCCGCGCAGAACCGCGCCCTCTCTCCGGTCGCGACATCAGGGCCGCGCCCTTTCTGCTGGCAGGCCCCCAGCTGCAGCCCTGGTCGAGCAGCAACCCTGCAGCAAGGCCTGGCTACTAGCGCTCCCAAGCCCCAACCCTAGCCAGCCTCCCCCTGCAAAAGCCCGACCTTCACCTCCGTATTCCCGAGCTCCTCCCGTGAATCCATGGTGAAAGCCCATCGAGTAAAGCTGAAACTCTTTTTTGGGTTTTTGTGTTAAGTGGTATGACTCATTAGATTTACTAACAGGTCCTTTATCGTTTCGTGCAGATCGGAGGGTTCCAGATGCAAATATGTTTTTATTTTCATTTTTGGTTAATTAATAAATCTGGCCGAAACTTTGAAAATGCGTGATAAATTATGTGTTTGTCCACAAATTACAAGTGAGCACTTTTTGAAATCCTTGTGATTAGTACTGTCGAGTGAATGTTTTATATGATGAGTGTTAGTGTAAAGTTTCTACTGTAATGATTTATTTGTGTTAAATAGTATTAAATAGGGAGAAAATGATATCTGCTGTTTTATTACTGAGATTGCTGTGAAAGTTTTATAGTAGGCTTGTTATGTGATATATGTGCTGTGATAAAAATTTTAGAATTTGTGATGCATTTATGATTTAGTTATGTATTTATTTTGCTTTCAGCTCATTAAATGAATTTAAATGATTTGTGATAAATGTATGCATGTAAAAATAAAAATAGTGGTTCCACTGCATTTCTATGATATTGTTGTAGCTTAGGTAATTTTATTATGGCCATGAGTCTAAACAAAATATGATTTATAGAATTTTGTTGCTCTCACATGCATTTTGTGAATTAAAATTGCCATGTTTTTAATAAATAATTTATAAGACCTGAGCATATAATCTTTTTACAATAGTCATGATTTGGAATTATCTATCATTAGTAAAAATATGAGCCCCAAATTATATGTTTGCAACATCACTTAAAAATAATGCCTACATTTGTTGATTATTTAATGAATAAAAGTATAGAGATAAATGAAAATATACATGTGTAAATGATTGTCTTTGTTGTATATTAATCTGCGATGATTATTATGTGTTCATGTTTATGACTGTTAGAAGTGCTTTAATAGCTTATATATGTGCTCAAATGATTAAGTAAACAAGTGATGAAGTGATTTATTAATATGCTGAAATTGCTGCATGCATAGTTTCTGTAGAGGTGATTAGTGTGTGAGGAAAATGATGTTTTCTGTAGATATGTTCTATATAAAAGTTGTAGATAACCTCTTTATCTTGCTTTTCCTAAAATTTCATGATTTTAGGCGCAGTAGTTTAGGAGTTATAGATTTTGCAATTTTGCTGTCAGATTTTGCATACTTTCTGTGCAGATCTGAAAGAATGAATTGTTTGGCTAGTTTAAGTTATGAATCATGTCTTGGTGTTAATAAAAGAGTTGTAGAGTTTTTCATAAGCTTTCTGAATTGTCTTAGATCACTATTTTTGGTCGTCTAGAACTTGAGTTACATGTGTTTAAAGTTAGAAGTTAGAATCTGTCCAAGTCTGGACAGATTTACTTGTTTGAGTTGGTTAGCCTTGATAACTGCCTAAACATGTTGAGGTGATTATAAATAAATTGTAGACAACTTAATAAGCTTTCTAACAAGTCTTATGTCAAGTATTTTGGTGCTATATATCTCTAGTTATGGTTGTTTGAAGATGAATGTAATATTCTGTCCAAAGTTCGGACAGAAGTGCTTGTCTGTTATGTTTGATCTTTTTAGTTGCTAAATCATGTTTAAGTGATAACCTCTTTATCTAAATGATGTATCTACCGTTATCTAAATGAGATGTATCTTGATAATATTTAGTTTATGCATTCCATGTTATTAAATTAATCAACCTGATGTATTATATAAATATGTTAGATAGTGATGGTTGAAATGCTTACCTAAAATAGGAGTTGTATGCGCATACATGTGTTTCATTTGTGTGATGTATGTAGAGATTATCTTGATTGATTGTTATAGTTAGCCTCTATGAGTGTTTAATGAACCGTGTGTTACACCTTACTTTAATTCTAACCTGCTGAAGTAATTATGCTATGTTGGTTGTTAGAGCTATGTCTTCTTTTAGTAGTTATCCTGATTGCTTATGTGAAGTAATTAGTAATGTTTTTGTTGCGCGCCTTATGTTTGCTTCATAAGCGTTTCCTTTGCATTCATACGCTTGCATTGCGCATCTCATTTAGATAACGGTAGATAAATCGTGAAGGACGTGATGATGAGGTTAAACCCGAAGACGGTGTTTGGTGGATTATCCCGAAGATGCGGAGTTAAGAAAGTGCTACAGCGGAGATGCTCGCCAAGCGAGTATCACCTAACAAACACTAACCTAGTGTTGGTTCCCAGGCAAGCCCCGGAGCATTCTAAGTCTCCCATTATTTACAATTAATTTACTTGAGTATTTTATATTGTGATGCACTAGGTATAGGAGTTGATTGAATCCTACTTGCTCCATTACCATTCCTTGGTTGTTGGTTATACCTGCCTTGTTATCCTGTTACTTATTTATAGGTAGATCTGCTTAGCCTGCATAATAAAGTAGTAAGGAAAGGATATTCCCGTAATACCCCTGATGGGTATTTACCGGATCACGATTGACTATATTTGCTATCGTGGAAAAGAACCTGAGTAGTAATGAAGTACGGTCAACTGGAAGGCAAGGCACCAAGTTGGAACTTGGGGGCAGTCCGTCCGTTGGATCGTGTAGGTTTGTATCGATGTTGGCCCTCGTTCATTTTTGAAAGCGCCCTTTTACTTAGGGTTGTCGGTGCTGTAATCGCCGACCCTAAAGCCGGTTAGACGTTGTTCGGGCCGGTCTCAACCTGTGTCGCACCCTCTAGTATGGAAACACGATCTGCCTCGCGTGGCCATCGTTTAGTTCCAATTGGGTGGTCCGTGCTGTGAGCCGCAACGATTACCACCACGAACAAGTATCGAGCGGTTACCCAATGCATGGACCCGACGGGGAAAGTGTGGGTTGGTATTAAAGGTTTCTCGCCAGCTGGTTTGTAATTCGATTCGAGTCACCGTCTCCCCTGGTTATTGGGAAACTATGTCTAGCTTCACCACGATACAAGTCCATGTGACAAATGATGGTTCAACTAAAATATTGACAAAGCAAACCGGATATGGTATATATTATTGTTTGCTAGATTCAAGTGAGTGCTCTAGTGTAGGTGCAAAACCTAGAGTTTAAGGAATAGGATAAAAGATGACTGCTCATATAATTAAATGATGAACCCTTTAACTTAAGCTCCTTTTGCAAATAAAGTTAGTCAGCTCCACTATTTATATCAGCCTTGCATACTCCTTGGTGTCACTTTATTTCTGGTTTATGATGGGTAAGTCTAGCTGAGTACATTCGAGTACTCAGGGTTTATCCCACCTTGTTGCAGGTGGAGTTTTAGGTCTGCCGAAAGGTGATGGCCAGTGCCCGTGGGCTCGGTAGTTCCATACTTCTTCTCTTTATGCTGTTGTTGGAGGATGTCACTCATGCTAGCAAAGTATTTCAACTTATGTTATGGTATTCATTTGAAAGATATATTGTTTCAAAGTATTTCAACTTGTATTATTATTTGTGAACTCTATTGTAATTTTATTTTTGCTCCAAAGCTCCGTGGACATGATTTGTATTTGCTTGACCATGCGATCTTGGCTAAGATGTTGAAAGGATTGAAATCCCTTAGGATTTCACGGACTACCGGGTTTATATGGGCTCAAGTGGGCTAATTCAGCTGCTTCGGCAGAGGTTTTCGCAATTGTGCTCCTATAAATTGGTCAGTTCTGTCACAAGGATCACTAAGGTTGTCTAATTCTAATTTAAGAGTGGTATGTTTATATTATTTTTAGTGGGGAAGTTGCCATAAAAGGTCACAAACAGAGTATGAGTCTTTTATGCAAATGTATAATCCTACCGAGCCTACACACGGGTAAGTGGACTATAGAAGAATCAACAAGGCTATAAGAGTCACCCTTGTGAACAACCACTACTACCGGCGTTATAGGAGGCATTTATGAGCTATCAAGTCTAAGCACCACGCTTACACTATCCAACTACTCTAACTCTAGAATGACTAGAATTAAAGTACTCAAAAGAGAGTCATAAACCTTAAGAATAACAAGAACAATGGCTCAAACTTAAATATAGACGTTGATTACCAAAACAATCGCTGAAGCAAGTTGAAGATAAACTTGAATCTGCAGGTACAACCTAGGGTGGGACCGGTCGGTCCCACCTGGCGGCCTCTCGGGGTGTCTCGCCTTGTGGTGTCCTCTGGTGTCCTCTAGGTCCTTCTGGAATATTCCTGACGTGCCGGTTGCGTTATCTCGCATTGGTTTCCTTCTAGGGGAAGCAATCATTGTTGGTTTTTTTCCTGTTTGGTCCCTGTAGAATTACAATCCACCAAAACTCATGGAATATTGTCAATTAAAACCCTAAACCTTTATTGGTGATTGAATTCATGCCCTTTTCATATTTATTTATCCTTTAATTTTGATAGATAACCAGTGTCAACAACTCCCCCAAGCTTACCTTTTTCTAGTCCCTTAGCAAAACCAAAAATTAACAATGGATCCGGAGTTGCTACAATATCTTCACTTCCAACAAGTATACCTGCTGTTAAACAAAAATTCTCCAAAATATATTTTGTTATTCTTCATGGGGCTTATTACTTTTACCTTAGATCTTGAGTAATTGAAAGATTGAATGATCAAATCAAGCACTATGTCTCTAGTTCCTTCACTTCACCTTTATCCCGGAGTTTTAATTAATTTTGAAGCATTAATACATGTGTTGTCAAATTAAACAATGGATCCAAAGAGAAAGTCAACCAACCATTGAATAAAGAAGTGCATGTGTATGGAAAAATGGAGTCAGATGCTCTTTTGAATATATTCACTCTCTTCTGTTTATCAGAGACATATGGCTATTAGGCTAATTCTACTGTCGGGCACGTGCCCATTTTTTCTGACATTTTTTTTTCTTCGAGGTTTCGGACACTTGTCCCTTTTTATTTCCTCGAGATCTATCTTTTTGAAGTTTCGGACACTTGTCCCTTTTTATTTCCTCGAATCTTTCTCTCTTTTTTTCTTTCTTCTTTTTTTCAATAGCCACATGCTTCCAACAAACTTCTGAAAGGATAGCAACAGATAATTATGAGCATTTATGCGGAAGATGGATGAAATGTGTAAGTGATCTCAATTCAATGGCATGATAAACTACTCATAGGGTCAACAAAGCTTAATTTAACTCAATGTAATTATTAGTCATGTTTATATTTAGAAATCTCCAGAACTCTAGTGTTGTTTAGAACAAGATAATAGCAGCTTAGATCATCACATGTCGTATCCCAACTACCTAGACCTTAGATCAAGCATTTGCCATCCATAAATTTAATTTCATTTTTAAGCATCATTATTAATCAAGAGAACTCATGCTTTGAAGGCTAGGTACTTGAAAGAAATTAGATAGAGTAACTATTCATCATTTCCATGTAAAAGATCAGAGAGAGAGTTCTTCTTTTATTATTAACTTGTTAAAACAATCTAAGCAAACTTAACATAGTATTTAATTAACCTAACACACTTTATTATAAATAACTAAGATAATGAATAAGACATACCTGGATCACGAAGATAACGAGGGTGAGTCTCCCCCAAGCCGGTTCCCTTAATAACGTTGAGCCTTCATGTGCCCATATGTTTTTTTCTTTTTAATTAATGGTGAGCCTTCATGTGCCCATATATTTTTTTTAATTAATGGTGAGCCTTCATGTGCTCACATATTTTTGTTGTTTTCATTTTAGGGGTGAGCCTTCATGTGCTCACTCTTTTTTTTAATTTGAATTTGTTTATAGAATAAAAAACTTAAAAGGATAAAGATACTTACGTGGATACATGGGGATGCCTTCCCCCAAGCTGAATGTTGACGTAGTCGTTCGATCTTGCAATGTAGCAGACTGGCAGTGGATATGTCCTTCCTCTATCAGAGCTTTGATTGATGTTGATGGTTATTGAAACTGTGCTCCAGTAGTGGATGGAACATTCACTTGCTTATCAGCTTTTCTTGGCTATTCAAATCCTATGAAACTCAAATAGACAACAAAACTTGTGGAACAGATTAAACATTAATGGTTGGCCACTCAAGCCTTAGTTGTCTAGAATTTTAGTAAGATCTCTTTCTAAAGAGAAAATGCACAGGATGAATGCATGCATATTTATTTTTATTATTTTTATGCCACCACGATGAATATTCCTGTGGGTTGTTACACACCATAGAATTATTCACATGGGGCTTCATAGTTTATGATGTAGTGTAACAAATGCAATATTTTTATTTTCTTTTCTAATGCAATGCAGAAATTAAAATAATTGTGAATTAAATATGATGATGCAAGAAATTATTATGGATTAAATATGAGAAATATGCAGCAAAGTAAATATAAAGATAACTACCGATTTTTACCTTTTGGCGAAGGTTCAGATATTTAGGTCCGACGAACCGGAGCTTCCCTTGGTTCAGACCTCCCGAGGTTGTCAGATATTTGGAAAGTTGTTATTGATTGTACCTCTTAGGTGCAGACATTTTTTTCCATACTTTCTTGGTCTGAGTCTTCACTTCCTGTGGTTCACTGTCTTGAGGTTTCTATCCTTTCTTTTCTGGGACAGTATCGATAGCTTCTTCTTCATGATTGGCCTCTCTATTCTTGATAGTTTGTCTTCTTTGGCTTTGAGAGCGGTGTTTTTCACTTCTATTCTTCTTGGGTGCTTCATTGGGCATGTAGTTGATGAAGTTGCATCGTACCTTTTCTCCAGGAAAGTGAAAATGGATTTCCTCTTGTAGATGATTGCACTTGTAGCGTAGAGGAATGGTCTTCCTAGGATGAGGTGGACATCATCGTCTTCTCCCATGTCGAGGATCAAGAAGTCTGTGGGGGCTTCATGACCTCTAATTTTGACTATGATGTCTCCATCATTCCTTCTTGTTTATGCCTCTTGATATGGTATCACTCATGTCATTTGTTCATCCAGCAGTTTGAAGTGAAGCGTTAATTATATTGTGAACGTTGACAACATCTTGCTCAGTGTGCATGTTCTTGTAGATCTAGGACCTTCACTCTGTAGAATTTGGGAGTGACTTCTCCATGTTTTGCTCAAGAGTGTGTCCTGCTCAAAAAGACAAAGTAGAGATCAAGTGCATGGGCTCTGTTGGTGGAAAAACACCAACAGAACCAAAAGTTTTGTTTATTCCCCTCTAACCTTAGGCACATTGCACAAGACAAACTTGTTGGTTATGTGTCCTATTCAATCTTAACATGAGTGATAGGATCAGAGGATGAGCATGAAAGTAGCATCTTAAAATATTTAACAGATCAAATTACTTAACCCAAGGAAGGATAATTTATGCATAAAGTGTCGATCTTTTCATGATTGAGATATATCAACTTCCAAAGGTTAGATGCAAAACATTTTAGCTCATTTAGTTAAGACAGTGAGATTCAAGAGAGTAAAGCTAGGAACAAATATCAAAGGACTAAACGTGTTGAATTGATTAGGTGCAACTTAAACATGTTTTGTTCATTATTTATGTTCATACTAGAATCAAGAAGAAGCTTTTAATGTGATGGTTACTTACCTTGAAATGTAACTTTGTCATTGAAGAGTGATGTGTCGAACCACCTTGTGGAAGCTCCTCTTGTCTAGCTAGTTGTTGTTTATGAATGACTTTTCTTCTCTTGTTTGTCTCACAGTGTGATTGAGAGGAGGAAGATCACAGTGGAATCATCTTTAGTGGTATTGACCTTCCTTCTCTTGTGGTCACTTATCAGTGAAGGCGCATTGTTCCTCGAGTATGCTGACTAGGATCCTCTCTCTTTCTTGTGTTAATTCCGTACTATGAGGATGTAGGGACAGTTCCACATTCTTCTCTTGTCAACCTTTCTTGTCTTCCTTTAATCATTGGGTTGGCAAGAGACTTGAATTTAGAGCTGCTACTCGAGTGCCTCCATGAGAGTCTTTGTCTTGTAATGTCACAACTGAGACTTGTTCTTTCAACAGTGTCTAGATGATGGAGATCTTATCGACTGTTATCCTTGATTTGCTGGCTCAGGTACTATCTCTCCATCTTCTAACTCTTGTGGTGCAGTGGCTTCATCCTTCATGATGCCCTCCTCAATTCTTGGCAGTTTGTTCTCCCTTTGGCATCTTCTCTTGGTTCTCTTTGGCTGCTCATAAGTGATATAGATGTTGAAGATGCAGCGAAAGATTCAAAAGTTGACTTCTCTAGGTCCGGCAAAGATAACATTGATGGTGTTCAAGAGCGATCTTCCAAGAATGTGTGGTGGATCATATTCATCTTCTTGACTGGGATAGCATCTAGTGGTTTGTACTGATCAAAGTGGTGAGTAAAAGATCAATATGTTTGAAGTCGGGTTTCTCCTTCCTCCCTTTGATTGTGAAACACATCTAGACAACAAAATTGTCTCTCCCAGGCTGGCTTGTGATGTAGATGGACTCCCAACAACATGTTCATGTGTTTGACTTGTAGATCTTGCTATTGTTGTAGTGGTACCATCTTGTCTCCCAAGCTAGCTCTTGATTAGAAAAGAGGATAACTCCCCACTTCTTGTCTTGATGTCTTGGGCCATGATGGTTGCAGGCATAAGTTGTCTCATACGATGTAAGTTGCATCCTGTTTGTCTTCAGTGCCCAAGCAAGACTCAAAGCTAAGCTATTGCCAGTACCATTCATGACCTGAGAGTAGGTTTGTGTGTTTATGACTTGAGTTTTAGATCTTCAATGTTCAGACCAAACCATGGATGAACAAAATCTCTCTCCTGCGTAATGTTAGTGGACATATACCTGAAGGATTGCAAGAATTTGAAGCATGGGTTGTTGTCCATAACTTATGTATTTTGCATCTATGCTAAAAAAGATGTTTTTTTAGGATTATATTAGCATAGACTAGTATTTTATGTGTTGGCTGCACTTTAACATGATTCAAGGCAAAAGATAACTTGCAGTAGAAGACAAAATAAACTTTGATACTCATAGTTCTTTCATACATGATGAATGAGCTGAGTCTTCATTGTGCAAGAGTTGTTGAAATTCATGTGTCTCTTCATCTTTGGACTTTCCCAAATTAATAATGAAAGTTTTCCTGCAGGGGTTAGTCCAACAAAATATCCAATATCTACTATAGCATACTATCAGTTCAGAAATCAACCTAGACACCACGTCTAATTTGATCAAGGAAGGCATTTTAACCTAAGCACCATACTTAATTTAAAAGCCTTTAGAGGTAAAATCAGCACACCTTTTAGCTCAAGAATCAAACCAGACACCATGTCTTACTTTAATTCATGAAAATAGTTAAACTAAGCTCGATGCCTAATTTAAAAGGTGTATGATAATACTTCAAAACCAAAGAATATACTATAGCAAATAAAGATAACATGAAAGCATTGTAGAGATTTATTCAGATGGTGATGAAAGAGTATGTTTAGTATATGAGCATATCCTAAAGTTAGGGACAACCAACATAGCAACATGGCAAGAAATATTCTTAGAAAGTCTATTCCCCAAGCTTGGATTTTGCACAAATAAAGATTGGATGAATGTAATTCAATGTTGCATGATGATTGGTGGGACATACCTTGTGTTTGTTGTTCCTTCGTTCTTTTCTGCTCCAGACCTGGAAAGGTTAGTGACAAGAATACCCGAAGGAATATTTTCATAATTATATTTCTATGCTCATTACAAGGACAGTGCAGCATAAAGGTAGGCATAGCTCATAACCAGGTATTATGATGGGGTATAAGGATTCTACTAGTTATAGCTTGCTCATGGGGTAGTGATAGATAAGAGTGGAATTCGAAAACAACATTCATCAGAATGAAAACAAAAATAATGAAAAGACTGGGACAAAAAGGAAAAAGATAAAAGTATGATTACAAGGTTAAACTAAGACTTAAGATGATCTACCGTTCCCCGGCAATGGCACCAGAAATGCTTGTTGGTATAAATTAACGCACACTCTACTTTATCTGCAAGCGAACAGATAAAATCTACCGATGCAGCACTTCACCGGAGTAACCCAGTTTTAATATCGAACCCAAAGGAACAAATAGTGTTAAGCCTTAATGTCTAACCCCTGAGTAGCTAACAAAGATGGAGAATCTAGAAGTATATAGAGGGGATTTGAAGAATTGAAGAAGCCCAACCATGTGTACAAGCTCAAGAAGGCTTTATATGGGTTGAAGCAAGCACCAAGAGCATGGTATGAAAGATTGAGAGACTTCTTGCTAGCAAAAGGGTTCAAAATTGGGAAAGTTGACACCACTCTCTTCACCAAGAAAATTGGAAGTGACTTGTTTGTGTTGCAAATCTATATGGATGACATCATATTTGGATCAACCAATCAAGACTTTTGGGAAGAGTTTGGAGAGATGATGGCTAAAGAGTTTCAAATGTTTATGATTGGAGAGCTTAGTTACTTCCTTGGTCTACAAATCAAGCAAATGAAGAAAGGCACATTTGTTAGTCAAGGCAAGTACATCAAGGACATGCTCAAGAAGTTTGGGTTAGATGAAGCAAAAGCAATAACTACTCCAATGGGCACAAATGGACATTTGGATAGTGACTCTAGTGGTGACATGGTGGATCAAAAGCTATATCGGTCAATGATTGGAAGTCTACTCTATGTGACCGCATCAAGACCGGATGTTATGTTTAGTGTGTGCATGTGTGCAAGGTTCCAAGCTTCTCCAAGGGAAAGTCATTTGAAGGCAACCAAAAGAATATTGAGATATTTGAAGAACACTCCAAATGTTGGACTATGGTATCCCAAGGGCTCTCAATTTGAATTAATTGGATACTCGGATTCAGATTACGCGGGATGCAAGGTGGATAGGAAGAGCACATCGGGCACTTGTCAGTTGCTTGGAAGATCACTTGTCTCTTGGTCATCAAAGAAACAAAATAGTGTTGCACTCTCTATCGCCGAAGCCGAACACATATCCGCGGGTAGTTGTTGTGCACAATTGTTATGGATGAAAGCTACATTTCAAGATTATGGAGTCAAGTTTGGACAAGTCCCATTGCTATGTGATAATGAGAGCGTCGTCAAAATATCCACCAACCCGGTTCAACATTCAAGGACAAAGCATATTGACATAAGGCATCACTTCATTAGAGATCATCAAGCAAAGAAAGACATATCTATGGAAAGTGTGGGCACCGATGATCAACTTGCCGATATCTCCACCAAGCCACTAGATGAGAGAAGATTTTGCAAGCTAAGGAATAAATTGAATATTCTTGATTTCTCCAATATGAGTTGAATGCACCCCCACATATGACATGCCTCTCCTCCGACAAAGCAAAGGTGAAATTGTTTGGCATGTGCATTCATTCTTATTAGGTTGTGCTCTAGTTCATATAGCCATCACATTGCTTATCTAGGTTCATTAATTGAAAATCAAATGAATTTGAGGTATATATGGTACCACTATTGCTTCTATGGTTGACTTGATCTAGTGGTAGCATATAACTTGTTTGTGAGCTTGTAACTCTAGTGTTTGATCTAGTAAGTGAGCAAAATGTGTTTAACCAACGTGAGTAAGATAACCATTGCAAGATGTGTGAAGAAGCTTACTCTAGAGCAAACCGTGTTAAATACCTTATGTTCATGAGCTAGATTAAGCCACAACTTGACTTAGTTCGATCTCCTCACATGTATCTCATGCTAATAGTTGCCTCCTTCCTTTAAAATTTTGTTCCACCTTTATTATAATTGTTGACAAAGGGGGAGAAAGAAAGTGCTACAGAGATATATGCTAGTGGAAGGGGGAGTAACAAGACAAAAGGGGATAAAAGTTTCAAGTGGTTCGAAGCTTGAACACTTAAAATTTGAGCATACACATAGGGGGAGCAAGCTCATAAATATGTATGTTGCATTTGAAATGTGCATATTCATATGTTTGTTGCATTGCATAAGCTATTTATATTGATATTCATGCTTATGTGATGAATGCTAGTGATAAGACTTGATTGATGAATTGTTTAATTAGCATGTATAGGATTGTAACTAGACATATTGTTGTTTCAAGTGGTTCAAGAATCTTATTATAAATGTTGATCTCACGGGTTTCTTGCGTTTTGATGTATGTGGTTACTCAAATTTATATCACAATATCTTTGTAAAGGTTGTCATCAATTACCAAAAAGGGGGAGATTGAAAGCCCTAGTTTGGTTTTGGTTAATTGATGAAACCTATTTTGGTCTAAACCTTTTATGAAGCATGTGTGTAGCTAATTGAAAAGGATTATGACCAAGCCATTGGTGGAGCTAGCAAGGTGGCAACCATGGAGGATGGTGACGGCCACAAGCACTCATGTGATCGAGTGCTCTACCATTGGTGAAATGAAGAAGAGAAAAGATGCCTTGCTCAAGTGGTAGATTATTTCTTTCTTTTGATCTTGAGTATAGGCAAGCCGGACTATCAAGAGGGATATAAATTAGGCTAGCTAGATGTGGTGAAAAGTGCTCATGACGTCTAACATTTAGTGCCACTTGAGCGATCTAACTTTGCGTTGTTGCTAGGATCGAGTGGCGTGGTGAGTGAAAGTGAAAATCCTTTGAAAAATGTTTATGAAAATGCTAACACACATGCACAAGGTGGTATACACTTGGTGGTGTTGGCACATTTGCAAAGGAGAAGGTGTTGGAGTTGAATTGGATCAACTCGGAGAAGAGAAGGAGGTTTTTTCGGTGTGTTCCGAACTCTAGGATCGGTCTTGGATTGGAATTCTGTACTAATCCTTTGTGCTTTGGATTTTGTATTCATGTGGGTTGTGTAGCCCTCTGAATAAGCTTTCCAAAATGTCCAAGATCATCGAAATCGGAGTTCGGAGCTAGAAGTTATGGCCGTTTTAGTGCGGAGGTCAGTTTGCTGAAGTCGGTAGTACCGACCCTGAGGCCGGTAGTACCGACCCCTCCGCGAGCAGATCACATGCTCTCTGTTTTGGGCCATATTTGGCCTAAAGGTAGTACCGCCATAAGGCCGGTAGTACCGACCCCCGGTCGGTAGTACCGGCGATCGAAGTCGTTTTGCAGGCTCTCTGTGTAGATCTAGATTTGGCCTACCAGTAGTACCGCTATAAGGCCGGTAGTACCGGGGCCGACCCTACTACCGACCCTACTACCGACCCTCTTTCGGATGTGTTAGGAAGGTCAATCTAATGGCCGTTGTTGATGAAGTCGGTACTACCGACCTATGGGTCGGTACTACCGACCGTGGCGCAGCGTGTCTTGTTTAAGTAGCCGCTCGGCCGGCTTCTAACGTCAACCTCTTCGATTCATTGCGCCCAAACACAAGAAAGAGAGCTCCCAAGTGTTGACTAACCTCCTCTCTCTCCCCCTTTGATTCTAGAGTGAATCTCTTGCAAGCTTTGAGCTAGGTAAGTGAGATTAGAGAGTGAGACGCACCGATCTACGTCTAGAGCACTTGGATCCAACATCTTTCCGGCTTGATTTGTGTTCTTTACTCTTGGGTTCTTGGAACCCTAGCTGGTTAGGTGTTCTTCGGTTGTTGCCCGTGATTGACTCACTTGTGAGGGCACTCCGAAGTGTTTGTATTACCCTCTTATTCTTAGTGAAGAAACTCAACTTGCCTTTGTGGTTGATTGAGTGAGGCAAGGAGGTGAAAGAGACTCTGACCTTCGTGGTCACCTCAACAACGGGGACGTAGGTGCTTCTTAGTGAAGTGGCCGAACCTCGGGTTAAATCTCATGTCTCGTGTGCTTGTTGGATTTACATCTTGGATTATTTCGTTTGTACGCTTGTTCTTCGTGTTCTTCCTCCCTCTACTCTCATTCTAAGTGTGGGAAGGCTCGATCTACTCTTTGGGGAGAAACCACTACTTGGACAAGGTATAAACTTCATCTACATCTCTTAGGAAAGCCTTGGTATAAGCTAGATTCAATTTTGCATCTCGTTCATCTCAATTTCGTAGCTGTTTCTAGGTTGTCGGTAGTACCAACCCTTGGAGCCGGTAGTACCGACCCCGGTAGTATCGGCCCCAAAGTCGGTAGTACCGACTGTGTGTTCTGATATCCGTTTTGAGCTGTGAGTTTCAGGATTCTAGATTTTTAAATAAGCTATTCACCCCCCTATAGCCATTCGGACCTTTCAAGGTACAAGATGAAGAAGTTGATCCGACAGGCCGGAGCTCCTTCTTGATCTCTTCCTCTCTCTCTCTCTTCTAGTTCTAGTATAAGACTAGGTTCTAAACCTAAACTAGAGGGGTAACTAGTCTTCTACTTGAAAGCTGGCTCTTGAAGTCTCTTCTAGGGTTTCTGAATGAGGCGTAGTCTTTTCTGAAGAGGGGCTTGCTCTTCCCTGGGGCCTGGGGGCCTGTTTATATAGCCCTGAGGGATCAACCGCGGCAGTTGCATCAAACCGACTTCACGTAGGGCTGAGATGGATCCTCAAAGGCGGTGGAGGAAGCTTCTAGAAGACGAAGCCCAGCGGGCCCAGGGGGAGACCGACCGGTCCTAGGGTGGGACTGGTCGCTCCCACTTGGCGGCCTCTTGGGGTGTCCCACCTCGTGGTGTCCTCTGATGTTCTCTATGTCCTTCTAGAATATTCCTGACGTGTCAGTTGCGTTATCTCGCGTTGGTTTCCTTCTAGGGGAAGCAATCAGTGTTGGTTTTCCTGTTTAGTCCCTGCGGAATCACCATCCACCAAAACTCATGGAATATTGTCAATTAAAACCCTAAACCTTTATTCGTGATTGAATTCATGCCCTTTTCATATTTATTTATCCTTTAATTTTGATAGATAACCAATGTCAACAGACGCATCCGATGCTCACTAGACTTGAGAGTCTCTGGTGTGTGGCATCAGACGCTCTGATGTTGTCACATCGGACGCGCATGTGCCACTGTTCATTTGCGAGTGAACTTGAGGATGCATCGGACGCTGGCATTGAACACTGAGGGCCAGCGTCCGATGTCCATGCAGAGAGGTTCCAGAGAGGTCAGAATCGCATCGGATGCGTCCTATGCGATGGCATCGGACGCTGCCCAGCGTCCGATGTCACTTTGAGAAGTATGACAGGAAGTACAGTTGACCGTTGGGTCGAGGGCATCGGTGCATCCGATGCCAGGCATCAGAGCGTTCGATGCCCCCAAAAAACGCCCAGTTCAATGCTCTTTTGGATGGCCGGTTGGGGGGGAGTATTTATACTCCTTCTCCTCCTCCATTAGAGTGTTCTTGCCATTTCATTCAGTTGAGAAACACCTTGAGAGAGCAAGGGAGAGCAAGAGCCCTAGTGAGGTTGAGAGATTTCCTAATTGTGAGAATTAGTGACCTCATTAACAAAAGAGAGTAGCAAGTGTTCATCCATCCATCTCTTTGGCCTTGTCTTGGTCAAGTGAGAGTTCTAGCTTGTTACTCTTGGTGATCGGCATCACCTAGACAACTTGGTGGTGATTGTGAAGCTTAGTGATCATCCGGAGGCTTGTGGATGACCCAAAGAGGCTTGTGACCGGTAGTGAGCGATTCACCGGGCAGGAGTGATGAAGAATTAGCTCATAGTGAGCACTTGATCCTTGCGCGGATCAAGGGGGAGCGATACCCTTGTGCGGGTGCTCCAACGAGGACTAGGGGGGTGTGCCGACACCTCAATACCTCGGCAAAAAGATCGTCGTGTCATCTCTACTCTCTTTACTTACGCATTTACATTTGAGCAATTCAATTCCGCAATTTACTTGTTGTTCATTCATACTTGAATTGCTTTGCTAGAGTAGAAATGGCATAGTGATAGTCTTTTGTGCGGTAGAGTATAGAGAAACACACTTCTAGGCACAAGGGGTTAATTGGGCTTGATAGGTTTTAATTTGTGCTAAAGTTTTAGAAAAGCCCAATTCACCCCCCTCTTGGGCATCTTGATCCTTTCAATATGTATAGAAAGATAGCTTCCAATGATAAAATACTTGAAACCATTAATAATAGAATGGAAAGCTTTACTTCTGCTATTAAAAATCAGCTTAGCTTTAATAAGATGATAGAATCACAAATTTCTCAGCTAGCCGCTTCTGTACCTGTGACCGAAAAAGGTAAGATTCCAGGGAATCTGGAATAATTAGAAACTGCAAATCTTGTAGACATTTTCAATGCAGGAGGTTACTTCACAGCTCCGCCAAGGCCAAAGTACAGAGGATGGGGAGATGAGAATCTGCCCGAGAAGAAAGGAGATCCAGGGAGACCTGTCATCCCGATCACCATTGGACCCCATACCTTTGACGAAGCCATCTGTGATCTTAGAGCGAGTGTCAACATTATGCCTAAGGTAATCTATGAGAAAATTCATGGTCAACCATTATTGTACACAACTATGTGTTTGCAGCATGCAGATCAGACACTTTGCTACCCCAAGGGAATCCTTGAAGATATTCAAGTACAAGTTGGACACTTGAAGGACCGATTGGCGACCAGAGGGGGGTGAATGGGAGCCTCAAATTTCTTCTCGAGAAATCGGCGGCCTCTGTCCCAGAAAGTCAACCCCAAAAACAAAGATCACAAACGGTGATGTCCACGACCCAAAAGATTGGGTGGATGTTCCTAGGAACACAGCGGGACAGCACTCACGCGATCAACCAAGCACGCCACCAAAACTGGAGCTCCGATCGGGAAGCACTACACTCCTATGGGGAAGAAGTAAATGCCCAACCAAAAATACTTGAGTCAACTGGTGACTAAAGTACTTTAGAATGTTCCCCACAAAGTTAGAAAACCAACGCAACAAACGGAACTCGAACACAAAAACTACGGACGAAACAACGCGAAAACTGCACTGACCGGACGCTGGTACTGTAGCGCCCGGTCACTGTAGCACCGGACGCACTGTAGCAGTAGTCGGTCGGTGTTACTGTAGCAGGTTACTGTAGCACCGGATGCATGAACAGTAACAGCGTCGCGTCCGGTCGAAAAACGTTGATGAGTCCGGTCGTCACTGTAGCAGATCGCTGTAGCGTCCGGTCGTACTGTAGCAGCGTCCGGTCAGCCCGAAAACAGCGCTGTTCAAACACCAAATCGACCCGAAACTCAGTCAAATCAACTCCAAACTTCACCAAATTTTGCACAGATGATCACAACTATGTTAGTGAGCTATCTCTAAGAGATCATGGCTCGAACCCAACTAGAAATTCGTAAATTGCAGATCTCGTGCAAAAGGGAAAAGTTTAGAACCGAAAACGAAATCCGCCCGATCTATGTGCTCGTGAGGAATTAGATAAATTCCTTTGGTGGAAAGATGTCTCTCACGATGCTACACAAGATGGTTCAAACGGATTTTCAATCCATCCCTTCAAATGGAAAATCTCGCGAAAGAATCGAAGGGAGGAAACGAAGAACGCGAAGAACAAAAACGCGAATCGATCCAAATTTCAGCCAACACAAGAGGAGTAAGAAGTTGATCCTTGGATTGCTACGGGATGATGAATTGTGTAGCACACTATGTCGGGTTACAAGTCACTCCTCGCAACAACAAAGTGTGGATGGCGAAAAGCTCAAGAACAAGAGCCACTCCTCTCTCTAACCCTAGCCTCCTCTCAAATGAACAAAATGAGAGTGACACTTCCCCAAGGATGCGGCTGCCCTAGCAGCCCCCCTCATATGTATAGGCGCACGTCCGAAGACCAAAATGCCCTTACATTAAGCACTCAACCCAAATACCCCCCAGGGGTAAAACCGTCCAGTCCGACCAATCTTCATCCGACGGCCACGCCCGCACATCCGGTAGCTTCGCATCGACGCGACCTCCCTGATGCCGCCACGTGCCGTCACCGTCGACCGCAGCGCCTTCTCACCGATAGCTTCGCCGCCGCGCCAGCCTCTCCACGCCGCCACGCGTCGACCGTCCTTTCGGACCACCCCCGGTTTTGAGGCCCAAA
>VDCT01000128.1:0-17203 GCA_009763385.1 Coix lacryma-jobi var. lacryma-jobi | reverse complement strand
CGCGGGCGCGACCGGGCGGGCCGGGGCGCGCGCGCCGGGCGGCCGCGGCTGCGGGGCGGCGGCGGCGGCGCGGAGGGCGGCTGGGCGGGCGGCGCGTCTGTGCGTCCGTGGCCAAACCGGGCGCGCAGATTTTTTTTTAACATATTCACGCTTTGCCGAGAGCCAGATCAGGTGACACTCGGCAAAAATGGCACCTTTGCCGAGAGCCACGTGATCTGGCTCTCGGCAAAGGCTTTTTTTTTTATTTGGTAAACTCTATGCCGAGAGCCCTAACCCTGGCTCTCGGCATAGGTGCCCTTTGCCGAGAGCTTTAGGAAGCTCTCGGCAAAGCATTTTATTTTTATTTTGTTTTTTTGCACCTAATTTTTTCTGTGGTCTTGCTACAGTACTACAAGCCAAGATTTCAAATTTGAAGTGTTTTCCATACATCTTGCTATATTTCGCGCATTTTCTTTAATTTGATGATTTTTTTCCGCGGGACGCACGTTTGAACTGCAAGTGCATGAAATAATGAAACTCAGCGATTCAAAAATGGTATTCATTCTTCGGAGGGTATTTTGACACCGTATCCAGGGACAGGCGCGGAGACTCGACCGTCTCGTGCACGAGAAACGGCGACCAAGTTGCGTGATATTGGATTTAAAATTATTAAAAATACAAACGAAGTCAGAAAATCATGAAAATGGACGGGTGACCTTGACATCATATGTAGAGGCTATGAAAAAATTTAGGAATGTTTCGAGCAAGTGGTGCCGCAAGATGGTAGAAACCCTGTGCTATCCACATATGCTCACATACGATGATCTGCGGAGATCTCAGGGTTTCTACCATCTTGCGGCACCACTTGCTCGAAACATTCCTAAATTTTTTTCATAGCCTCTACATATGATGTCAAGGTCACCCGTCCATTTTCATGATTTTCTGACTTCGTTTGTATTTTTAATAATTTTAAATCCAATATCACGCAACTTGGTCGTCGTTTCTCGTGCACGAGACGGTCGAGTCTCCGCGCCTGCCCCTGGATACGGTGTCAAAATACCCTCCGAAGAATGAATCCATTTTTTGAATCGCTGAGTTTCATTATTTCATGCACCTGCAAGTTCAAACGTGCATCCCGCGAAAAAAATCATCAATTAAATAAAATGCGCGAAATATAGCAAGATGTATGGAAAACACTTCAATTTGAAATCTTGGCTTGTACTACTGTAGCAAGACCACAGAAAAATTAGGTGCAAAAAAACAAAAAAATATAAATGCTTTGCCGAGAGCTTCCTAAAGCTCTCGGCAAAGGGCACCTATGCCGAGAGCCAGGGTCAGGGCTCTCGGCATAGAGTTTACCAAAATAAATAAAAAAAGGCTTTGCCGAGAGCCTAATAGAGGGCTCTCGGCAAAGGTAACGGCGCAGGGGGGAGCCGTTCGCGAGGGTTACGCCGAGGGTTCGGCTCTCGGCATAGGTTCACTTTGCCGAGAGTCATACTTCGCCGAGAGTCTGGCCCTCGGCATAAGAATCGTCGCCGAGTTTCTTATGGTGCCGAGAGCTGGCTCTCGGCAAAGAGCTCTTTGCCGAGTGCCCGTGTTTTAGCGCTCGGCAAAGAGCCAGACGCTCGGCAAAGAGCCCGGTCTCCGGTAGTGGTCCCAGGTTTTTTCTCATAGAGTCAAAGATCCTTAAGTGACTCCGGGACATATCGATGGCCATCAAGATCCAGTGATTGCTGCATGTTTACACGTATACGAATGCATAACTCATTAACTATAAGGGTCCGAGTAAGGAAAACAAAATGTGAACACAGGAGATATGGTTGACATTAGAATTAATAACACTCACTCGCCGCCGTACGGGAAGAGTATCGTTTCCTTGTTCTTTTGTTCAACTAAGAACTTCATGACATTCTCCACCGCTACAGTTTCCTAGTCACGAGTAAGTGGGTTTTGAATACGATATATGGATCGATGAAACCAATGGTAGTATCCCTTCTAATTCTGAGGGCCCTCATCAAATATCTGCATATATATTGAAGAACATATAAACATATTTACTGTGAGGATAACTATATAGAAAATAATAGAAAGAATATAATCACTTACAGACCAATAGCAGCTGAGTAGAGATTTGTTGAGCGAGTCCTGGTGGCATAGTTGGTGTAATTCAGTGAGCTCAATGTGTATAATGTCATTGCCACAGAAGTAATGCTCGTTTCTAATTTTGACCTGTATGAACTGCTCTTTCCTGGCACACGCCTCTAAATACCACTTGTTTAATAAGTACATTTGCGTGCCTAGGTCTGAATATGCCTCAGGGTTGTAAAAGCTCTTGCCATATTGATATTTCTTCCATGTATCAACCAGCGGCGCAGTTTCGATCTGTGCACCGTGGAAGAGTTGCTGAAGGTCAAGACCGGTTTCTTGGAAGAAGTCAACAAGTTGAACCAAATCAACATCTTCAGGTATGTCAGCCATGTAGTCTATGTTTGAACCGTATTGGTTACTAATAATTAGGGGGGGACTGATTGCGATTGTTCTCCGAGTTGCGGAACACCTCTCCCTGCACTCTTCATCTTCTTGTTTGACGTCTCATAGGACTTCTGGAGAGAGCGGTCATAGTCCGATGGCAGCGAGGTCTTACAAGCATCACGCAACTTTTTTCTGGTGAATTTCCACCCTTTGCCTTAGTTCGTTCCGAGGTAGGAACAAGTACGGCTTCTGTGGGTTTTGCCTTGCTTCTTTTTTCTGTTGCAGTTTTGTAAAAAAACTATTCACATCTTTTTGAACCGCAGCAGATATTTCCTCCTCGATCTTGTCGGTAGGCAATTTCTGGGAAAGAATAGCCTTGCTGGAGGCTTTTGTCTTCTTGTTCGGTGGGGCCGACGGCTTTGTTTGCCGCCTCTTAGTGTCTTGCCTTTGGAGGTGGTGGAGGTGGCGGAGGGGGCACAGGCATCGGTGACCTCAGAGGTGGTGGAGGTGACGGAGGCATAGGCGTCGGAGACCTCAGAGGAGGTGGAGGGTGACGGAGGCGGCAGAGGAGACTGCATTGGAGACGGACCTTGCCGGCGTTGGAGAATGCTTTGGAGACGGTCGTGGTGGCGTTGGAGTCTGCCTTGGAGCACTCTGATGGTCTGGGGAACGAATAATTGGACTTAGGTTCCCTGCCGTCCTGTGTGAGAATATAAATTAAAGAATGGTAATAGAAAGTTAATGAAAATAATGACAATAGAAAGTTACTAAAAAGAATGTCAATATAAATTTAGTGAAAAGATTGTTTGTCATCTATACCTATGCTGAGGGAGAGGAGGAGGCGACGCCCCGGGAATGATGATATAGCGCTTGCGCCATAGAATGAATGCATGCTCTGCCTCTCCTAGAGTCTTCTCCCCATCACCTCTAGGAATTGGAAGAGCCAGATCGCTAAATCCTTTGCATACCCTATCCACCGAGACGCTAGCATATCCAAGTGGTATTGTTTGCCCATGGATTCTTGGTGTCCTGGTAGTGTCGATCGGGGAAACAACAGTTGTAGCCACCAAGACTGTGGCATTGTCCTTTGGAATGTGCAGCTCACATGTTGTCAAAGGTTGAGCGATGTCATCCATGGGGAAGCGAAGCCCTGTGTCTTCTTGAATTGGCATGTCCGTGGATGCACAACTAATTTTTAGCTGATAGGGGGGCTAATGTTGACTGTCAGCTGTGATGTTGACGGCCTTTGGGCACTCAATGCTATTTGCACTTGCCGTTTGATTTCCTCCTGCTTTATTTCTTTAAGGGTTTTCTCTCGCTCTAGTGACTCACGCACCGCATCCCTCGACTCAAGGACAAACTCCTCCAGCTTGCGTAGCCGTTCGTTCTCCTCATCCTTCTTTCTCTGATGGCTTCTGTAGGTTCCTCTATCCTGAGGAAAGCCATGCTTCCATGAGATTGCACCTTTGCCTCTTGTTCACCCACTGTGCTCAGCAGTTTCGAGGGCATACGTCAATTCATCCTTCTCTCTGTTTGGCTCGAACGCACCACTAGCAGAAGCGTCTACAGCATAAAGCAGTTCTTTCTGCTGCTCTATGGAGAGTTTCGCCATACACTAGGCCCCCGGTCTCTAGGTCCAGTCTTCCACCATGCGCGAAAACCAATTTTTCGCGCATTCAGGCCATTCGAGTGAAGCTGGCACGAGCCCCTTGGCAATTATCTCTGATTCCATTTTCTCCCACTTCGGAATGGCACTCTTGTAGCCACCTGATCCCATGCGATGGTGGTATTCTTTTGTCGGGCATTCTGTTGGTTCCTGCGCACCCGTTGTTCACCCTCTTCTGAAGTCTTGTATTGTACAAACTCATTCCAATAATATGGCCTCAACTTTGAATACGGGCCTCGAACGTTGAAATTCAGTGTCAAGTTCTTCTTGACAAACTCATGATACAGCTTTTTCTTCCAAGACTGGAATTGTGTGGCCATCTTCTTCATAGCCCACTTCTTAACTAGCTCTTTCAGTTGATCATCATCTGTTTCGAGCGTAAAATGTGAGAGGATATCATTCCAAATCAAATTCTTGTCAACATCGGAGACAAAACTAATATGATGAGTCTCTTTCTTTTGTTTCCATTCACGAGCACTGATGGAGAGCTTGTCCCTTACAAGGTACCTACAATAGTTGACAAACTTCTTTGTGTTCGGTCCAAGTGGTTCGCCTGTCTCCGTGTTGAATTCGGAGATTATGTAACGGCCCTCCAAACGGCTTTGCTGGGCCTCTTCGACGGCTCGTCGTTGTCGTTGTCGATGCAGAGGGCTACGTATGTACAAACAAAAAGATTAATTAAGTGTGTGTCTCTATATACACGAATGGAATACATATATACACATTATTTCATATATTTATACCTCGCCAATATTTTCTTGCTCATCATTTTGAAGATATAAGTATGGAGACCCATCATCTGCCTATTGGTTAACATCAACATCGTCGTATTGACCTACAGTGTTGATAATATCCATCATTTTTTCCTCCATGTTGCGATTCGGGTCGGCCATCGATCGGACCTTGCACATAACACCGGGACTATATATGTTGAAATGATTCGAGTCAGTCAAGAATATAAATCAGTTTTCAATAAATATATATCACTTTTAGCCGGTGAAGAATAAATCATGAATAACTTTTACATATCACTTTTCAATAAATATATATCACTTTTCAATAAATATATATATCAATAACAACACTGGTTAAAATGCATTGGTCAAGAATATAAATCAACTTTTTAATAAATCTATATCACTTTTCAATAAATATATATATCAATTACAACACTAGTTAAAATGCATTGGTCAAAAATATAAAGCACCTTTTCAAAAAATATATATCAATTTTAGCCGGTGAAGAATATATATCACTTTTTCAATATATAATATATAATATATATATATATATATATATCAATTACAACATTGGTGTATATAGAGAGACGAACGAGTTTGGTCGATAGATAATAAATACACAAGTTTCAGTATCAAAAAGATAATAATATATGCACATACAATTCCAATTTTCTATTTTTAATACATATATTTTTCCATTTATTAATACATATATTTTTCTAAATAGGGTGAGTTTTATATACTCCCGGCAGTAGTTTACTCCCATTTTCAATAAACCACATTGTATATGTGCGCATTCCCATTTTATCACTTTAAGTATATTTACATACTTATTTTAACATACTCTAAATCTTACTACATGGAAAAAAATAACAAAGCATATATTTTTTAATATATTCAAATAATACCAATGTAGTAGTATATAAAATAAGTATAATCATATACTTCATGTATACATGCATACTCGATATAAATATTACCATAGATGTTCTAGTATGATCCTATACTCCGCGTACATATACTTTGTGAGACTATATCTACTATAAATCTTGAGGTACATGTATGGGAGTAACTACTCCCAGGGAGTAGGAAATAATTACCCTTTCTAAATATATATATATATATATTTCTATATATACATAGAAAAATATATGTATTAATATATAGATATAATTCTGTTTTTATTTTGGGCACTTGAAGATATATCGATCACACGCACACGGGCAGGCCGGGAGCTCGAGGTCGGCGGCGAGCCGCAGAGGACCGCGGCTCGGTCGGCGCGACGGGTGGTCGGGCGATCAGCGAGGCCAGGCTCGGTCGGCCGGCGTGCGAGAGGGCGCGCGGTCGGCCGGCGGAGCGAGCTGGGGCCGGGGCGCGCGGCGGGCCGGGCGAGCTAGCTGCTGGTGGCGCGCGCGGTGGTGGTCGAGACCGGTGGCGTGGAGGGCGTCGGTTGGTGGTGGTCGCGGGCTGAGGGTGAGAGCGTCGAGGGCGGCGGCGGAAGAAGACAGAGCGGCGCAGCGCTCGGGCTTCGTCTCCGTTGATCTAGAGGAGGAGGGAGGACGACGAGGGAGGGCGTCGAGACGAACGAGTTTTGGCCGATAAGATAATAAATGCACAAGTTTCAGTATCAAAAAGATAATATATGCATATTATATATATCACTATACATATACAATTCCAATTTTCTATTTATTAATACTATATTTTTTCTATTTATTAATATAAATATTTTTCTATATATAAACATTTCTATATTTAATACATTTATTAATATTAGTAACATTTCTGATTCCATTTTCCATTTCTCCCACGTATATTTGTAAACGTTAATACATACATATATTTTCCATTATTAATACATATATTTTCTATTTATTAATACATACTTTATATATTATATCACAACACATATCATTTTTCTATTATTGTTATCCTATTCTATGGCACATACGCAGAGGGCACGCGCGCGGTGGTCGTTGCGGCCGGCGGTGGTAGTTGCGGCGGCCGGTTGGTGTCGAGGGCACGCAGGTCGGCCGGCGTCGAGCGCTGTGGCCGGGCCGGCGTGCAAATGGCCGGCCGGCGGTCGGGCGTCGGGCCGGGGCGCGCGCGGCAGGGCCGAGGGCGTCGAGGCGGCCGCGTCGAGGGCGAGGGCGATGGCGAGGGCGAGGCCGAGGACAAGAGCGAGGGTCGGCGGCGGCGATGGCGGCGGCAGAGAAAGAGTTAGCTCTAGCGGCGCTCGCGTCGACCTCGTCGATCTGGAGGAGGAGTATTATATATGGGAGGGCGCTTTAGTCCTGGCTCTAACCTCAGCCCGGGACTAAAGGACCTTTAGTCTCGGCTGGTGTCATAGCCCGGGACTAAAGGTTAGATCTTTAGTCCCGGTTCGTAACACTAGTCGGGACTAAAGATCCCTTTGCGTGCGCTGCGAAAATGCAGTCCACCTTTAGTCCCGGGTGGTATTACGAACCGGGACTAAAAACCCAAAAAAATTAATTTCCCGCCAGCTACAGTCGTGTTTTGTTTTTTTATATGTTTTCTTCTGTTTTTAAGTAGGCTGAATACTGCTAATGGCCTAGTAATTAAATACTGGGCATAATTTCTTTAAAAAAATAATCTGGATTCCTTTTGCTCTATTGTACACATGAAAAATTTGTAACCTAAACTTTTTTATTTTTTTGTAAATATTAAACAAAATGTTACTAATATTTAGTATTTTGTTAATGCAAAAATATATTATTGATTAAAAAATAACTAAAATTATTGGTTTTTGAAAGAAAATCAGTTTTTCAATCATTTTAACGTTAATCTTTTAGTTTTTTATCAGTTATTGTCCAATGCGCGACAGAAATGCCCTATCAAATACGAATTTCAGTTTGAACTTACAAAAAAATAAGAAAATGTAGTATTTGGTTTTTAAAATTTGTTTTCACATCATTTTCACGGACCAAACATAAATTAATTTTGTACATTAAATTGTTGGAGTCATAATTATTACATAATTAATATTTTAATACACATTATTAAACATCACTATATTAAGCGGCAACAGCAGTGAAGACCTTCTTGAGGTATGTCCCTTGATTATGATCGCGCCGTAACCATGGATTATCTTCATTATTGAGCACGATGCTTGGGTCCTTATTCACTGTGAACAGCGAAATTCGGTCATCCTTTTTCACAATCCTCTGATAGGTCTGACTTGTCCTCGATTCCCATGATGTTTCTTTTTCCTGAAACAACAATGTGGCGCTTTGGCTCATTGATTGAGTTATCGTTTCTCCCTCTTTTTGGTTTTGTAGACATATCCTTGACATAGAACACCTGATTCACATCCTTGGCAAGGACAAATGGTTCATCTAAGTACCCTATATTGTTTAGATCCACTGTTGTCATCCCATACTCATTGTCGACCGTTACCTCGCCTCTGGTCACTTTGACCCATTGACACCGAAACAAAGGGACCTTCAAAGCAGGTCCATAGTCCAGTTCCCATATGTCCTCTATGCGTCCATATATGTTTGCTTATTCCCATTCGGGTCTGTGGCATCTATGCGGACACCAGTGTTTTGGTTGATGCTCCTTTTATCTTGGGCCATTGTGTAAAATGTATTTCCATTTATCTCATACCCTTTGTAAGTGAGAATATGCCACGATGGTTCCCTAGCCAACAAATACAGTTGCTCATCAAGACTCTCATCACCTTGACATTTTTTTCACAACCAACCGCTGAAAGTTTCCATGTGCTGACGTGTAATCCCAAGCTTCAGTTTTTCCTGCAAACTCGGATCTTAGGATTTCCTTATGTGCCCTCGATATATGGAGCCACCAAGGAAGTTTTGCAGAACTGTATAGTGTGCTTTATTGAAATAGTCATCCTCCGTACCGATATATGTTTTCTTCCCTAGTGTTCCCTTCCCACTTAGTCTCCCCTCGTATCACGATTCAGGAACACCAATCGGGTCAAGGTTGGGAATGAAGTCAACACAGAACTCAATGACCTCCTCTATTCCATAGCCCTTTGTGATCTTCCTTCTGGCCAAGCATGATTGTGTACATATTTCTTCAGGACTCCCATGAACCTTTCAAAGGGGAACATGTTGTGTAGGAACACAGGACCCAGAATACTAATCTCCTTGACCAGATGAACAAGGAGGTGAGTCATGATATTAAAGAAGGATGGGGGAAACACCAACTCAAAGCTAACAAGACACTGAACCACATCATTCTGTAGCTTTGCTAGATCCACTGGATTGATTGCCTTCTGAGATATTGCATTGAGGAATGCACGTAACTTCGTGGTGGCTAAACGTACATTTGGAGGTAGAATTCCTCTTAATGCAACTAGAAGCAATTGTGTCATAAGCACGTGACAGTCATGAGACTTTAAGTTTAGAAATTTCTTCTCTGCCACGTTTTTTTCCCTTTATTTCAAGGAGAATCCAGATGGACCTTGATGCTATTTAGACATTCAAACATGCTTTCCATCTCTTCTTTGCTAAGAGTGTAGCTAGCGGGTCTTAAGTAATGGCGTTCATCATCAGTCTTCTCTGGATGCAGGTTGTCTCGTTCTTTCAAACTGCGCAGGTCCTGTCGTGCTTCAATTTTGTCCTTAGGCTTCCCATACACACCCATGAAACCTAGTAGGTTTACACAAAGATTCTTCGTGAGGCATGACTGAAAGGACCGTGACGCCTAAGAGGGGGGTGAATTAGGCAACTAAAAACTCTACTCCAAACTATGGCCTCTAATTACCACCTAGTCAAAACCTATGCAAGAAAGTAAACTATCTAATTGTGCAACTATGGTTTTGCTAGGTGTGTTGCTATCTCTACCGCAAAAGAGTTATGCAACCTAGGTTCTAATCCTATCAACTAGCCTATCAACTAAGCTAGGAAAGGTAAAGCATAATTAAGGTAGCAAGTAAATGCGGAAGCTAAAGAGCAAGGTAGAGATGCAAACTCCCGTCGACGACTCGGTATTTTTACCGAGGTATCGAGAAGCACGCAAGCTTCCCCCTAGTCCTCGTTGGAGCCCCTCGCAAGGAATCCCTCGCAAGCCAAGCTCCCGGTCGGGTAACTCCGTGGATAGCTCCGGTCCTTCCCACGCGCAAGTGGGTCTCCGGTTAAGCCACTCGTGGCAAAGCCTCTCCCGGATGCTCCCCCCGTCTCCACTATCAAGCTTCCGGCCGAACCGCCGCGGGCCTTGTTCCCTTCGGTACACGGTGGCGGCCACACCACAAACGCGGTTGGTGTGGTCTCGCAAGACTACAAGCCCCTCCGATGTACAACAATGGTGCGCGCAAGCACCGAGTAGCAAGAGGTATGCAAACCTCACTAAACACTAGGCCTAAACCTAGAGCAAGCGCATGAGCGGTGGTCTAACTAGCCTAAGCACTTCGCAAAGCACCTACACTAATCACCATGTGAATCACTAAGCACTATGCATATGGAGGCACTAATATGGTGTAGCAACACCCTTGGTATGTTTCCTCACTCCTCCACACCTCTTTTGGCCGGTTAGAGGTGGTATATATAGGCCCCCAATCAAATAGAGCCGTTGGGGGGCTGAAAACAGCTTTCTGTAGAGCATCGGACGCTACAGTGGCATCGACGCGTCCTATGCTCATATGTTGATAGCCGTTGGAAAACTAGCCGTTAGACCTGTTTTTCGGGGCATCGGACGCTCGTGCAGGCATCGGACGCTGGCATCGGACTCTACCATAACACTGTTCATTCTGGGCTGATTTTAGTGAGCATCGGACTCTGCATCGGACATCCGGTGCTCGGCATCGGAGCGTCCGTTGCTCTTTTCAGAGACATGCTTTCGTATTTTGGGCATAACTCTTAGCTCCGAACTCCGATTTTGATGATCTTGGACTTTTCGGAAAGCTAATGAAATGCTCTACAACTTTATGCTAGTGCCATGCAGTTTGAGCAAATCCAAAATCATGAGACAGTTCCAATTCAATCAGCTCTTGTCTCGGCTTGAGCGGCTCAACTTTGTTTGCGTCCGGGCCTCTATTTCTTGTGTCTTGGACTTTGCTTGATCTTTGTAATCCTTCAATACATATTGTAGGGTCTTGCTTGAGGTGTTGATCATTTGATCACCATATTGCCTTCGTCCAAGTCACGTGCACCTATTGGACTACAAAACAAACACTTGCAAACACATTAGTCCAATTTGGTTATGTTGATCATCAAACACCAAAATCCAAAGTTAAATGGGCCGAGGTCCATTTTCCTTACAATCTCCCCCTTTTTGGTGATTGATGACAACACAACCAAAGCAAGCAAATAATAGATACATAATTTTAAAATGCAATCTACTTGCTAGGATGCAATGCAAAGACAAGATCATATGATGCTAAAAGATACCAAATGAAATACTTTTATAACTTATCTTGCCCTTGCCATAGAGTCCCTTTGTGGCATTATGGATTTAAGTCTCCCCCTAACTCCATAATCCACTTCCTCCCTTTCTAGGACCATTCCCAAAATAGAAACTTCCCAAATTAATAACCACAAAAATTTTGAATTTGGTTTGGTTATTTATTTTGAGTTGGGCTTGCTTTTGGTCCTTCAAATTCTCCCCCTTTGGAATCAAACACCGAAAAGGAAGACATTAGTGGCACAAGGGAGGGTCAAATTTTGTGATCCTTTTTATGTGGAGTGAAATTGATCACAAAACTTGACTCTCACATTATATAAACTAAACTCCCCCTAAGTGTATGCATACATATGGTGTATGGCAAAGCATATGCATAACCAAATTAATGCACAAAGGAGTTTAATCTATATAATGCATGGAGAAAGCATATAAGAGTATCAAATTGAAATCAACATAATGATATTAGGAATACCACATGTAGATACCAATTGGATTATCGCCACACATGATGCTTGTCTCCGAGGACTCCATTTTCCTTGCAATGAGACTACTACACACATGATAAACTTGAAAGTAGTGTTAGTCTCAAAGCTTCCAAATTGTAGAGTAAACTCCCCCTAAAAGTGTGCATACAAGTTTGAAATACTTGTAGGAGACATGCACATTGACTTGTAAGGTCAAACTACCATTTTGCAAGTTGACATCACTAGAAATGTGACACCAATTGAAGATGGTAATCGGGGTAGTTTATCTACTATTTGGACTTTGGCACATATAAGATAAATACAAGTAAGAAGCTATGTGCCGTGCTCCTAAGCAAATTAAACCATGTAGGTTTGCTCCAAGGATGAGAGTGATACCGAGCAAAACTACCATATGATAAGCCTAGTGTATGCATGACAAAGGATTTAAATATGCAAATGCAAACCTAGGCAATGAAGGAACTAGATGCTAAAAGAAATTGCAAGAATTTAAATCTAGTTACCTACATGGGAAGGGGAACTTGGGTCCATAGTAGCCACTAACATACTTGGCAATGACATGATCCAATGTGATGCATCCCATGATATGCACCCAACCTTTGCCAAGTCTCCAAATTCCCCTAGTCCAATTTGACTACTCACTTCCCTTTCGGGATCCAAACCTTTTTGGTGCTCTTCATGGTTGAAATATGTCCTTAGGCACCCAAATGCGTTTGGCCCCATTGTTGCTTGCTTGTTCACCTTGATGGCCACCACCTTGTCATTCTTCTTCTTCTTCAAAAGGTAAGGTGTGGAGGCCTTCTTGTTCACCTTGTTGGTGTAGGTGTTGGAGAGCTTGCTTGTTTGCTTTTTCTTCTCTTTCTTCTTTTTCTCTCCCCCATGCTTCACCTTGCACTCATAGGACTTGTGGCCTTCCTTGTGGCAAACATAACAAACCACGGTTTGCTCCTCATCAAGCTTCTTCACTCCCTTGACGGTGTTATCTTGATGAGTTCGGGTTTGCTTTGTCTTGCCTTTTGCTTGAGTCAAGTCCATGGTGAGGCGGCCACTTCTTGCCTTAGTAGCTCATTTCCATTGCAACTTCTTGTGTACATGTTTCTACAATCACATCCAACACAAGCTTGTTTGCACATGGGTGAGTCTAAATCAAGTAAATCAATGCAAGAAGTAGAGGCATCCTTTTTAGGCATCAAAGATTGATTTTAATTTTAGGTGCCTCGGTGGGGTTTGCTCCGATGGCTTCAGATTAGCAACTTTATTAGTTAGCTCATCACAATGTTTGCACATGATTTCCATTTTAGCAAGCAAACTTTTGTAAGCATCTTGTGTGCTAGCTAACTTTGCTTTTAGTTTTTCATTTTTCTTAACAAGTTGCTCATCATTACTTGTGCTATCACTTGTGTTTGCACTAGCCTCAAGTTTCTCAATTTTATTAGATAGCTCAACATTTAGTTTGAAAAAGTTTCATATTGATCAAGCATACATTATAGCTTGTTGAGAACTATCTAATTTTTCTTTTAAAGCATTTATTTTCTTTTGTTGGCTAGTGCAAGCCGCATATTGAGATTATCTTGCACAAGTTGATTATAAGAAGGTAGCTCATCATCACTATCACTATCACTATCACTAGAGATAGAGTTTGTTACCTCGTGCCATAAGGCACATGTGAGGAGCTTGATGATGAGTGCTTGTGGCCGCGCCTCTTGTGTTGGGCTTCATCATCACTTGATGAATCATCCCATGTCTTGATGGTGTGAGGGCTTTGGCCTTGCATCCCTTCTTTTTCTTGTCCTTGGGTGTGGGCTTTTGTTTTGGACAATCTTCCCAAAGTGCCCTCTCTTGCCACATCTATAGCATCCATTTTTCTTTGCTCTCTTCTTTGATTGGTGAAGAGGCAATCTTCAATTGTGATGGGCACACCCTTGACATTGAGCTTGCGGATCATCCTCTTCACTCCCAGAAGCTTGATTGTTTCTTCATCTAAGGAGGAGTTGGATGAGGTGGAGGCTTGATCATCATCACTTGATTCTTCATCTCATCATCCTCTTCTTCTATCTTCACTTGAGGAGCTTGAGCTTGAGCTTGTCTCAATTGCTTCTTGCCCTTCATCTTTTGTGCTCATCACATGTGAGAGCTATGCCTTTGCTTGATGAAGTGGCTTCTTCTTGACCCATCTTGCGTGACATCTCAAATGCCACCAATTTGCCAATGACAATGGCGGGGTCATGGTGCTCAAGTCTTCCATGTTGTGGAGGATGGTGATGATGGTTGCATACTTGTTCTTTGGAAGCACGGAGATGATCTTCCTCACAATATCCGCATCACCTAGCTTTGTAATTCCAATAGAATTGAGCTCATTGATAATTAGATTCAAACGAGAATACATATCACGAACAAGCTCATTTTCATTCATTTTAAAAGAATCATAACTTGATTTAGCTAGGTGATGTTTTTGCTCTCTAACATTACTTGTACCATCATGGAGCTCATGGAGTTTTAACCAAATTTCATGAGATGTTTGTAAAGTAAAAACTTGGTTAAACACATCCATGCTAAAATTCAAACAAGCAATTTTTAGCTCTAGCATTAAAATGAATCTTTTCATCACCCGCGGTAGGCTTCTCGGGATTCTTAAGGGGTTTCATCCCGTCGCGGGTGACTCTCCAAACACCTAGATCAACTGCTTCTAGGTAGCAAGCCATTCTAGCACTATAGTAGGGAAAGTTTGTGCCGTCAAAGTGCGGAGGCCTAGAGGTATCCATCCCAACCACTCTCAATAGCGTCGGCTCAACGGCGGTGAAGCCAAGGGTCCAAAAATGAGCCAACCGGCTCTTGATACCAATTGAAAGGACCGTGACGCCTAAGAGGGGGGGTGAATTAGGCAACTAAAAACTTTACTCTAACTATGGCCTCTAATTACCACCTAGTCAAAACCTATGCAAGAAAGTAAACTATCTAATTGCAACTATGGTTTTGCTAGGTGTGTTGCTATCTCTACCGCAAAAGAGTTATGCACCTAGGTTCCAAACCTATCAACTAACTAAGCTAGGAAAGGTAAAGCACAATTAAGGTAGCAAAGTAAATGCGGAAGCTAAAGAGCAAGGTAGAGATGCAAACTCCCGTCGACGACTCCGGTATTTTTACCGAGGTATCGAGAAGCACGCAAGCTTCCCCCTAGTCCTCGTTGGAGCCCTCGCAAGGAATCCCTCGCAAGGGCCAAGCTCCCGGTCGGGTAACTCCGTGGATAGCTCCGGTCCTTCCCCACGCGCAAGTGGGTCTCCGGTTAAGCCACTCGTGGCAAAGCCTCTCCCGGATGCTCCCCGCCGTCTCCACTATCAAGCTTCCGGCCGAACCGCCGCGGGCCTTGTTCCCTTCGGTACACGGTGGCGGCCACACCACAAACGCGGTTGGTGTGGTCTCGCAAGACTACAAGCCCCTCCGATGTACAACAATGGTGCGCGCAAGCACCGAGTAGCAAGAGGTATGCAAACCTCACTAAACACTAGGCCTAAACCTAGAGCAAGCGCATGAGCGGTGGTCTAACTAGCCTAAGCACTTCGCAAAGCACCTACACTAATCACCATGTGAATCACTAAGCACTATGCATATGGAGGCACTAATATGGTGTAGCAACACCTTGGTATGTTTCCTCACTCCTCCACACCTCATTTGGCCGGTTAGAGGTGGTATATATAGGCCCCCAATCAAATAGAGCCGTTGGGGGGCTGAAATCAGCTTTCTGTAGAGCATCGGACGCTACAGTGGCATCGGACGCGTCCTATGCTCATATGTGAGTAGCCGTTGGAAAACTAGCCGTTAGACCTGTTTTTGGGGGCATCGGACGCTACAGTGCATCGGACGCTGGCATCGGACTCTACCATACACTGTTCATTCTGGGCTGATTTTAGTGAGCATCGGACTCTGCATCGGAGTGTCCGTGCTCGCATCGGAGCGTCCGTTGCTCTTTTCAGGAGACATCTTTCGTATTTTGGGCATAACTCTTAGCTCCGAACTCCGATTTCGATGATCTTGGACTTTTCGGAAAGCTAATGAAAAGCTCTACAGCTTTATGCTAGTGCCATGTCAGTTTGAGCAAATCCAAAATCATGAGACAGTTCCAATTCAATCAGCTCTTGTCTCGGCTTGAGCGGCTCAACTTTGTTTGCGTCCGGCCCTCTATTTCTTGTGTCTTGGACTTTGCTTGATCTTTGTAAGCCTTCAATACATATTGTAGGGTCTTGCTTGAGGTGTTGATCATTTGATCACCATATTGCCTCCAAGTCACGTGCATCCTATTGGACTACAAAACAAACACTTGCAAACACATTAGTCCAATTTGGTTATGTTGATCATCAAACACCAAAATCTAAAGTTAAATGGGCCTAGGTCCATTTTCCTTACAATGACGTCGATCGAACTGCGAACCTCAAGGAGTTGCCAATAAGGTAGCTCCCAAAATATGGACTTCTTCTTCCACATGGGTGCGCGTCCGGTGGCATCGTTCGGAACAGGTTGACTGCCAGGTCCCTTTCCAAAGACTACTTTCACATCCTTGACCATATTGAATACATCCTCTCCAGTTCGGTTGCGAGGTTTGGTCTGGTGGTCTGCCTTACCTTTAAAATGCTTGCCTTTCTTTCTTAGGGGGTGTGAAAGGACCGTGACGCCTAAGAGGGGGGTGAATTAGGCAACTTAAAACTTCTACTCTAAACTATGGCCTCTAATTACTACCTAGTCAAAACCTATGCAAGAAGTAATCTATCTAAAAGTGCAACTAAGGTTTTGCTAGGTGTGTTGCTATCTCTACCGCAAGAAGAAGTTATGCACCCTAGGTTCCAAACCTATCAACTAGCCTATCAACTAAGCTAGGAAAGGTAAAGCACACAACCAAGGTACAAGTAAATGCAGAAGGTAAAGCGTGAGGTAGAGATGCAAACTCCCGTCGACGACTTCGGTATTTTTACCGAGGTATCAGAAGCGCGCAAGCTTCCCCCTAGTCCTCGTTGGCGCCCCTCGCAAGGAATCCCTCGCAAGGGCCAAGCTCCCGGTCGGGTAACTCCATGGATAGCTCCGGGCCTTCCCCACGCGCAAGTGGGTCTCCGGTTAAGCCACTCATGGCAAAGCCTCTCCCGGACCGCTCCCCGCCGTCTTCACTATCAACTATCAAGCTTCCGGCCGAACCGCCGCGGGCCTTGTTCCCTTCGGTACACGGTGGCGGCCACACCACAAACGCGGTTGGTGTGGTCTCGTAAGACTACAAGCCCCTCCGATGTACAACAACGGTGCGCGCAAGCACCGGTAGGTAAGAGGTATGCAAACCTCACTAAACACTAGGCATAACACCTAGAGCAAGCGCAAAGCGGTGGTCTAACTAGCCTAAGCACTCCGCAAAGCACCTACACTAATCACCTAATATTTCACTAAGCACTTTGGTGGCTAGAGCAACTAAATAATGTGTCTCAACACTTGGTATATTC
>VDCT01000127.1:0-25897 GCA_009763385.1 Coix lacryma-jobi var. lacryma-jobi | reverse complement strand
GAAGCTCCATTCACACCCCCCCCCTCTGGTCGCTTTATGGTAGCACTTGGTCCTCAATTGGTTATCGAGCAGGTTAAGGATTACCTTCACCTTAGCCGGTTCTAGATCCACAGAAGGCGACATGGATCGCGGCATTGGCAACAACGCGTTTTCGAGGGAATGGGGACGAACTATGGATTGGAAGATCGCATGTCGGCTATCTCAGAGCATGGGCTCTTCTGTCTGGAGATTTGAAACAGGGACGATTAAGTTGTCTTGGCTGCTGTGTTACTCAGTTCAGATGGAGAGCACCGATGCAATAGCGGGCGTAAAAGTTTCTTTCTCCTGTTTGAGCATGTCCGGAGTTTGATCGTGTTTCTCACCTCCCCACGGTCGTGAGATTTGGGCAACCTCATGCGCTCATAGAGGGAACCTCTCAAGTAATTCGTCTCTACGAGTCGCACAAGCGGGAGTATGAGAACTTCGACATATTGCCTGGCGAGAGCTAGGAGTTTTATCGCCGTTTCAGTCATTGTCAACCAGATGAGAGCGAACAAGGAGTTGTTGCCTTTCGAATCATGGGAGAGCTTTGAGTTTGCATACTCTCGATCTGTCGGTGTGGCTCAAAGGTCAGGCGATCATCGAACGTCTAACTAAGGACCTCACATGCGACGAGTCTTTAGTAAGCTAAGTCTAGTGAGATTGACGCCATGTCGAGGGCTTCTATTGAAAATCTTCGGCCCGACTATGGCTTTGGGTTCTGGCTTCTTGCTAACCCCTCTGGAGAATTTGCATTTCTTCTCTATTTTGTCTACAGATGACCGCTGGAGTCTTTGGGGGATGACGAGTGGCAATGCTCGACCGTTCATATGTGTTCCACACACAACCGCATGAATCGTCGCCGCGGAGGAGGACGTCAGGATGCTTTGATTGGGCGACCGACCACTTCATCGCAATGTTCCTAAGAAAAAGCACATATCTGGGAAGGGCGATCATGGGCACAAGTACGACTCGGCAAGCGCAAGGAGGTAGTCCGCGCGGCACAATGGAGGGGGGCTTCGACAAGGAGTACATCAAGAAGTACTTGAGAAGCCCAGGCTGACTCAGCGTCGTTCTTGCACACCTCAGCGAACGTCGAACGGATTCGATGAGACAGCTTGCTAAGCGATTGACGATCCAGAGAAGAAGAACGAGATCGGATCGAGGACAAGCTGAAGGTTCGATTCTTCCCGAAGACGGCCTCTGCACCATGGCCCTTGGTTGCTGAGGTCCGACAGTCAGCTGAGGACACTCCTTCGGAAGACGCGAACGACGACGACACCGGTCTTAGGTATCTCTCACCATGACAGCTTTCGTGCATGAGGTCGAAGAACGCTTACTGCCGCCTTGTTAGTCTCGACAGGTGGCCTTAGCGGCTGCTAGAGAGCGACGGTAGTTTAGGCAGAAGAAGTGGGAGGACGGTGAGGGAGCTGAGTTCGCTAATCTAACGCGTGGTCGTTGGTGACGAGGCTAGAGTAAGTGTGAGATGGGCCACCAACACATGAACTGACCTTCCACCTTGAGGGTAAGTCTGCCTTCGCTTTGGACTGGAGAGGTGGATGATCACGGGCTAGACCCTGTGGTTGGGGTGCGTGCAAGTCTGTCCCAGTTCTTGCCAGACGGTTGGGCAGAGAAAAGAGAAACGATGCCAAGAGTTAGTTCTGCTTGAAGGCAGCTCGGGGTAGCACTGTGTGGCTAGGTCGCTTTGTGGAGGGTTTGGCGATGGAGATCCGCTAATGGGAAGCATGAAAGATGCAAACGAGGGAGAACACATAACCGTAGACCATTTGTCATGGGTGTCAGCGGTGAGCCACATCTCGGGATGATGACTCCCAATTCAAGACGAGCTGCTGGAGGTCCTGTTAGGCTTTGGTCCGGGGTTGATGTTTTTTCTACTTTGGGAAGATTGGTAGATCGAGTGTGTTGAACCCAAGTAGAACCCAACTCACACTACTCCCAAACTTACCAAGCTTCCCCAAGACCTCTCAACCAACACCAAGGATGGGGTTTTGAAGAACTCACGAGTCACCCAAGACCCAGCAATGGCTCCTACACGCCAATCCCCTGAAAACAAGCTGGACCACAATGCACACCTATCCAGGAGAGCTATGCCACAGACGAGGTCAAAGTGATCAAACAACCCACAACCGTGTGTACAACAACCCTTTGAGAGCGTTAGTACATTGTGAGTGTGGCGAATGGACAACTTAGAGTTTGCTTTGCGCAACGCAGAAGGGCGCGTGGCAGGGAGCTCGACACATGCGGACAGTACCATCCATCTTTCATGATGTACAACGCCTGAATTCAGAGGCGTGCCTACTAGGCAAGAGTCCAGAACCTAAGTTAAGGCTAGGCAGCGAGAGAGACGTGCCAGGCGGAGCCCTTGATAACGGCTAATGGACCATCGTGGGGAGATTTGAGAGATTTCAAATTTTCCTTTCGGAAACCAATAGCCTCTGTCCCAGAAAATCAACCCCAAGAGCAAAACCGATACGCGTGATGTCCATGACCCAAGAGAATGGGTGGATGTTCCCTAGGAACACAGCGGGACACCACAAAAGCTTCCCTCACCCGAGTTCACGCAAGTCAACTCGTGACAGGATGGACTTTGGGTAACCTCAACCTCCCCCGAGCTACGCGAGGGGATTCAGGCTATTTTACGAAGCGGGAAGCCCGATTTCTGTAGAGCACGAAGTCGGAAATCCAACGCAAAAGCCGGAAATCAAAACCGACAACGAACGATCGAACCGCGGATGAAACTGCGCAAACTCAGCGCATCGGACGCTGGCAGCGTCCGATGACCAACCAACGGACACGTCCGATGCAAACAGAGCAAATCTGGAACCTTACTGCATAGGGATCGGACGCTGCTACAGTGAAACAGTAGCGTCCGATGCTCGACCTCCGGCGCGTCCGATGGCAACGGATGCTCCGATGGTCAGCGTCCGAGGCTCCTTTAAAATCACTGTCAGGTGACACGTGGCAACAGACACTCCGGATGTGACGAAACTCAGCGTCCGATGCTCCCAGGTTCAGCGTCCGATGGTCTCGAAATAGTGCTGTTCTTCCACGAAATTCACCGATCTCCTCCGAATCAAAAGCCCTAAGGCCTAGACTTGGTATGAGGAGTTCCAAGGATGTTAGTGAGCTATCCCAAAAGAATCATGGCTCGAACCTAACTCCAAATCGGTGAATTGGAAGAATCCAGGACTAAGGGAGCAAAACCGATCCAAAACAAAAATCGACCGATCTACTAGCTCATGAGGTTAGAGGAGAATTCCTTCAGTGGAAAGAAGTGCCTCACGATCTAGAACAACTTGGTTCAAACAGATTTGCAAGAGATGAACCGAGCAAAGAGATCGATCAACCGGAAAAACGTGGAGAAAAGTAATCCGCGAAGAACACAATCAAAACACGAATCACAACCACGAAATTGCAATCGTGTGGCTACCACACGCTACAACAGTGAGATTACGGTCTCACTTCCTCAAATCTCACGGGCACAGAGGTATTGTTCTCTTCTCTGTGGATCTCAGGTTTGCTACAGCAGGGGAGTGGGAGAGCAGGAAAACTTAGAAGGCAAAGAGCAAATGGCTGAGATAAATGGGGAGGTGGGTGTCTCCCCCTACTTATCCTAATTCTAACTATTCCTAATTCCCACTCTACCCCTAACTACTTACAGAGCGAACCAGCTAAACCCTAAGGTTATCCTGGACCAACTCGTGGTAGGTGATGATCCGACGGCCACGCTCGCACAATAGGTAGCGTTGCCTCGACGCAACCTCACCGATTGCCGCCATGTGCTGCCACCGCTCTGCGTACTTGTCACGGACTCCGCCCCCGGTTTTGTGGCCCAAATCGGGGAACCAGCCTTCACAGCCACCCCCCGGTTTTGAGGCCCAAACCGGGAAACCAGCCTCCAAGTCCATCCCCCTGGTTTTGAGGCTGAAACCAGGAAACCCGCCAGCGCCCAGGTTTTGGAGGCCCAAACCTAGAAACCGTCCTCAGCCCGAGTTTTGTGGCTCAAACTCGGAAATCCACAGCACGCCCAGGTTTTGTGGCCCAAACCTGGAAACCGTCCACCCGATGGTTTTTCTCTGGCTCTACCACCAAACCGAAGCTGTAGATGGGATGCATCGCCCGTGCACCCCGTCCACCGACACGTGTCCCCAGGTCCTCGACCCGAGCAACACCATGTCCCGCAAGTCTTCGCTCATCGCTGTCCGAGGCTGCTAGCCACCCCAGCTGATCCTCAGGCCACGGTCCCTCAGTCCAAGCCTCACGTCCGCCCTTCACCGCTCCCGGTCCATCGGCACGACACGTCTCTACTTGACCTTCACCTTGCCCTCGATCACTGTCTCCGTGCTCGACACCTGCACAACATAAGCCAAAGAACCTGCGATCAAACCCGTTGACAATCACTCATCACTCGAGACTCGGCATACACCCATGTATCCGCAAAGCAAAGTAAAGCTAGCCCTCAACAAGAGGCAGAACGGGCTCAACACCGCTAGCGAGAATTTCAAAGCAAAGAACCACCGAAAATGATATCATCCATGTAAATCTGAACCAAAAGAGTGTCATTTCCTTGCTTGAGGAGAAAAAGAGTTTTATCCATACATCCCATTTTAAAACCCTTAGCAAGAAAAAAGGTTTTCAACCTATCATACCAGGCTCTAGAGGCTTATTTCAAACCATACAAAGCTTTGTGAAGTTTAAACACATGGTTTGGAAACTTGGGATTTTCGAAACTGGGGGGTTGTCTCACATACACCTCTTCTTCTATGTAACCGTTTAGGAAGACACTCTTGACATCCATTTGAAAAAGTTTGAAACCCTTGGATGCAGCAAAAGCCAAGAGGATCCTAATTGCCTCCAAACGAGCTATAGGAGCAAAAGTCTCCTCATAGTCTATCCCCTCCTTCTGACTATACCCCTGGGCTACAAGTCTGGCCCTTGTTTCTCACAACATGACCATCCTCTCCTTGTTTGTTTTTGAAAACCCATTTTGTCCCAATAGGGTGACACTCAGGAGGAGGTGGAACAAGAACCCAACCCAATTTCTCTCAAAATTTTCTAACTCCTCATGCATGGCATTGACCCAATCCGGATCAGATAAAGCATGTCCAACATCTCAGGGTTCAAAATCAGCAACAAATACATATGAGCAAAATGAGAGATTTGTTGTGACCATGACCGAGTGACGCATTCATGGATGTTGCCGATCATCTGTTGAGGAGGGTGTTGGCACTGGATGTGTCGTGGCGCCTCCCTTGCTGAGGTGACCTGCCCCTCAACAGTAGTTGGTGCCTCCTCGGGTATCACTGGCAAACCCCGAGGTGGTGGATCGTTCGGCCCCCATGTAGTGGAAGAAGATGGGTTGGGGCCGCGAGCAGTGGTGGTCGAAGTCGATCCCAAAGGAACAGCAGGTGGAGGAAGATCTGGGTCATCCATCTATTCAACTCCATCTTTCTCATCATCAAAAAGAGGCCCACCGACCTCATGATCACCTGCACGCTCAAATCTAGAAGAAGGACAAAGCATGGTCTCGTCGAAGGTGACATCGGATGTCTCCATGACTCGATTAGTATCAAGGTTAAGTACACGATATGCGCGAGTGTGAGTGCCATAACCCAAAAATACTCCGTCAGAAGAACGAGACTCAAATTTGTCCAGGTTGCCTTTCTTCAATATAAAACAATGGCAACCGAAGACTCTAAATAACTTACCTTGGGCTGTCTACCAAAATGCAACTCATAAGAAGTCTTTTTCAAGAACGCTCTCAGAAAAATGCGATTGGAAATATAGCACGCAGTGTTCATAGCTCGGCCCAATACCGCCTAGGAGTCCTATGCTCATCGAGCATCGTCCTGGCCATCTCAACAAGGGTTCGATTCTTCCTCTCTACGACACCATTTTGATGGCAGTGTGTAAGGAGAAGAAAACTGGTGCTCCAAACCCAAAGAGTTACAAAACTTCTCAAAATCCGAATTTTTGAATTCGGAACCATTATCACTCCGAATTGCTCGCATCGAGTTCAAAGGGAACTCGTTCTGAAGACGCAAATCAGATTGCGAGCAAAGGAGAAAGTCTCGGTCATCTTAGCTAAAAAGAAGACCCACGAATATCTCAAAAAGTCATCAACAACAACAAGCACATACCACTTCCCCCCCAACCGAGCTCACCCGAGCCCGACCAACAAGGTCCATGTGCAAAAGCTCTCCAGGGCGCTTGGTCATGACCTGAGTCACTGGATGGTGGGGAGCGGCAACCATCTTCCCATGTCTACAAGAGTGGCAAACAAGATCCTTCTCCATATGCAACTTGGGCAATCCTCGGATTAGGCCAAGTGAACTAAGCCTTGCAAGCAAGTCGAAGCTCAAATGTCCAAGTCTCCTATGCCACTTCCAATGATCAGAGGAGGAAGGTCCAGCCACAAGACAACGAGAAGTGCCAAAAGACTCCGAGAAATTCGCACGAAAGACTTTTCCAAAGGGCGAAATCAAACACACAAGATTGCCCTGAGGATCCAAAATACGACTGAGATTCGGTTTAAAACGAATCTCATAGTCGTCGTCAAAGAGTTGCGAAACAGAAAGAAGGTTAAAATGCAAGTTAGAAACAAGAGCAACATCGCGCAACACAAAGTGCTCATTAACTCGCACCGACCCGCGAGACAATACCTTACCTTTGCTATTGTCGCCGAAGGTTATGTACTCCTTTCCGGCAACAGGGCTAAGGCTGGAGAACCACTTGGCGTTTCCGGTCATGTGCCTCGAGCAACCGGAATCCACCAACCAAATGTCCTCCAACCGTTTTACCTACATCAATAAAAAGACATAGGGTGAGCAAACGGTCCAACACTGGGGTTAGTGAAGTAAGGGGAATACCAGTGTTGGGCCGGCTGCTCAAAAGAACGGTTAGCAGAAAAACCATTCCTAGCACGTCTACGAGGGTAGCGATCACCACGCACAGGAAAACGTGGTCCGCTAGGGAAGAAGCGCTCACCGCGATACTCAAAACGCGGTGGGGGAAAACGCTCAACAAAGCCTCCGCCACGGGGTCTGTATCCTGCAAAGTCAGGACCCCGTTGGGCACGCTCTCTACGAGGCCTAGGCCTAGCAACTTGAGGCACTGCACCTCTAGGCCTAGCATCTCTCCTCGGAGCTCTCTGCTGCCTAGGCCTGGGAACTTGAGGTTCTGGACCTCTGGGCTTAGCAGCACGTCTCGGTGCTCTCCTCTGAACATTCGGCACATGTACATCGTGGAAAGGATGGTACATGTTCGGGTTGTTCATCTCCCTAGCATGGCGCGCCTCTCTCTTGCGCCTAAAGCAGAACTCGCTCAAGTGTCCATCTCTCCCACAGAAGTCACAATGATACCTCACCGCACGCAAAGGGGGTTGTTGGTACTCATGACTGTGGGTGTGGATCACTTTGCCCTTCTGTGGCAAACACTCCTCCTGGATGGGTGGCATTGTGTCCAGCTTGTTTCTGAGGTGATTGGGTTTGGGATGCCACACTTGGTTCTTGGGTGGAGCTCTCGGAGGTTCCTCAAACACCCCATCCTTGGTGGTAGGCTTGACGGGCTCTTTAGGTGGAAGCTTGGTCAGTTTGGGAGTAGTGGTGGAATTGGGCTTCTCACTTGGGTTCAAACCACTCGACTCTCCAATCTTCCCAAAAGCAGAAAGATCAACACCCTGAGCAAAACCTACACCGGGACCTCCAGCAGCTCGCTTGAATTGGGAGATCATCATCCCGAGCTGTGGCTCACCACAAGATACCCATGACAAGATGGTCCGAAGGTATGTGTTTTCTTCCTCGGTTTGCATCTTGTCTTGCTATCTCCATCTCCAAGCCTTCACACAAAGCACACTTAGCCACACAAGTGCTACCTGAGTTGGCCTCCTCAAGAGACACAATCTTGGCATTCTTCTCTGCCAACTCAGATTGCAAGACAGGACAAGTCTTGCACGCACCCAACAGAGAAGGTCTAGCCTTCAGCTCATCCACCTCTCCTACCAGCGCAGCATACTTACCTCTCAAAGTGAAAAGGTCAATCATGTGCGTGGTGCACATCTCACACTGTCAGAAGAGCGAGACTCAAACTTGTCCAAGTTGCCTTTCTTGAGTATAAAATAGTGGCAACCAAAAACTCTAAAATAACTCACTTTGGGTTGCTTCCCAAATCACAACTCATAAGAGGTCTTCTTCAAGAAAGCATAGAGAAAATGCGATTGGAAATATAGCATGCAGTGGTTATAGCCTCGGCCCAATACTGCTTAGGAGTCCTATGCTCATCGAGTATCGTCCTAGCCATCTCAACAAGGGTCCAATTTTTCCTCTCTACAACACCATTTTGAGGCGGTGTGTAGGGGGAAGAAAACTAATGCTCTAAACCCAAAGAGTCACAAAACTTTTCAAAGTCCGAGTTCTAAAACTCGGTACCATTATCGCTACGAATAGCTCTCATGGAGTTCTTAGGGAACTCGTTCTGAAGACACAAAATCAGATTGCGAGTAAAAGAGAAAGTCTCAGTTTTCTCAGCTAGAAAGAAAACTCATGAATATCTCGAAAAGTCGTCAACAACAACAAGCACATACCACTTCCCACCAACCGAGCTCACCTGAGCCGGACCTACAAGGTCCATATGCAAAAGCTCTCCAGGGCGCTTGGTCATAACTTGATTCACAGAATGGTGGAGAGCAACAACCATTTTCCCATGTCTACAAAAATGGCAAACAAGATCCTTCTCCATGTGTAACTTGGGCAATCCTCGGATTAAGCCAAGTGAACTAAGCCTTGAAACCAAGTCGAAGCTCAAGTGATCAAGTCTCCTATGCCACTTCCAAAGATCAGAGGAGGATTCAGCCAAAAGACAACGAGAAATGCCAAAAGACTCAGAGAAATTTGTCCGGAAGACTTTCCCAAAGGGCGAAATCAAACATACAAGATTGCCCCGAGGATCTAAAATACGACTGAGATTCGGCTTAAAACGAATCTCATAGTCATCCTCAAAAAGTTGACAAACAGTGAGAAGGTTAAAATGCAAGTTCGATACAAGAGCAACGTCACGTAAGAAAAATGCTCATTAACTCGCACAGAACCATGGATAGCACTTTACTGAAGGACCGAGAGTGCAATCAGAAAGCGACCAGAGGGGGGGGGGGGGTGAATGGGAGCTACAAATTTTCCTTTCAGAAACTTGTCGCCACTGTCACGAGAATCAACCCCAAAGACACAACCGATGCGCGTGATGTCCACAACCCAAGAGAATGGGTGGATGTTCCCTAGGAACACAGCGGGACACCACAAAAACTTCCTCACCCAAGTTCACGCAAGTCAACTGGTGATAGGATGGACTTTGGGTAACCTCAACCTCCCCCGAGCAACGCGAGGGGGATTCAGGCTATTTTGCGAAGCGGGAAGCCCGATTTCTGTAGAGCACGAAGTCAGAAATCCAACGCAAAAACCCAAAACCAAATCCGAAGTCAAACGGTCAAACTGCGGATGAAACAGTGAAGAAATCACTGCATCGGGCCAGGCTCCGGACGCGTCCGATGCAAAATGACCCTTACTGGAACCTTACTGGACTGGCATCGGACGCGGCTACAGTGAAACCCTAGCGTCCGATGCTAGACCCCCGGCGCGTCCGATGGCAACGAACGCTCCGATGGTCAGCGTTCGATGCTCCTTCAAAAACGCTGTCAGATGACACGTGGCAACGGACGCGTCCGCTACTATGAATCAGCGTCCGATGGTCCCGACACCAGCGTCCGATGCTCCCAGACCAGTGTTGTTCTTCCGCGAAAATCACCCGATCTCCTCCGAATCAAAGCACTAGGGCTAGGACTTGGTATGAGGAGTTCCAAGGAGGTTAGTGAGCTATCCTAAAGGAATCATGGCTCGAACCTAACTCCAAATCGGTGAATTGGAAGAAATCGGGTTAAAGGAGCAAAACTTGATCCAAAACAAAAATCGGCCGATCTACTAGCTCGTGAGGTTTGAGATGATTTCCTTCGGTGGAAATAAGTGCCTCACGATCTAGAACGACTTGGTTCAAACGGATTTGCAAAAGATGCACCAAGTAAAGAGATCGATCGACGGGAAAAATGTGGAGAAAAGCAACCCGCAAAGAACACGAACAAAACGCGAATCACAACCACGAATTTGCAACGGTGTGGCTACCACACGCTACAACAGTGAGATTACAGTCTCACTTCCTCAAAATCTCACGAACACAGAGGTATGATTGTCTTCTCTGTGAATCTCAGTTCGCTACAGCAGAGGATGGGGAGAGCAGGAAAACCTAGAAGGCAAAATAGCAAATGACTGAGATAGATAGGGAGGAGGGTGTCTCCCTCTACTTATCCTAATTTTAATTCCTATTCTACCCCTCTCTAATTACAGAGCGAACCAGCTAAACCCTAGGGTTATTCTGGACCAACTCAAGATAGCTGGTGATCCGACGGCCACGCCCGCACAACTGGTAGCGTTGCCTCGACGCAACCTCACCGATTGCCGCCACGTGCCGCCACCACTCCGCTTGTCCTTTTCCCGGACTTCGCCCCCGGTTTTGAGGCCCAAACCAGGAAACCAGCCATCACGACCAACCCCCGGTTTTGAGGCCCAAACCGGGAAACCAGCCGACCGTAGCCTGAGTTTTGTGGCCCAAACTCAGCAAACCTGCAGCACCCAGGTTTTGAGGCCCAAACCTGGAAACCGTCCTCAGCTCGAGTTTTGTGGCCCAAACTCGGAAACCATTAGCGCCCAGGTTTTGAGGCCCAAACCTGGAAACCGTCCACTCGGTGGTTTTTCTGTGGCTCAACCACCAAACCGAGCCGTAGAGGGGATGCACCGCCCGTGCACCCCGTCCACCAACACGTGTCCCCAGGTCCTCGACCCAAGCAACACCGTGCCCGCAAGTCTTCGCTCGTCGCTGTCCCAGGCTGCCAGCCACCACAGCTGATCCTCGGGCCACCGGTCCCTCAGTCCAAGCCTCACGTCCGCCCTTCGCCACTCTCGGTCCATCGGCACGACACGTCTCTACTTGACCTTCACCTTGCCTCTGATCACTGTATCCGTGCTCGACACCTGCACAACACAAGCCAAAGAACATGCGCATTATCCCAGTTGACAATCACTCATCACTCAGAGACTCGGCATACACCCATGTATCCGCAATCTCCCCCTTGATGAGTGCATTGTCAACTACCAACACAAATCATAGTGGAAGCAGAAGAAGGAAGAAAGGAAGAGAGAGAACTCAACCAGATGACCCAAAAGCATGTCAAAGCCGAAGAAGGTCAAGTGGAAAAGAGCAACACAACTTGGTTCCCAAAGACATGGGCAACGACTCGACGCAACCAAGCAAAACAAAGCTAGTCCTCAAGAAGAGGTAGAACAGGCTCAACACCGCTAGCGAGAAAGCTCGATACCAATTGGAAAATCAACTGAAAATCAAGCAAAACAGAGCTAGCCCTTAAGAAGAGGCAGAACGGGCTCAACACTGCTAGCTAAAACAGCTCAATACCAACTGTTACCAATCTCAAAACCAAAAGAGTTCGATACCAATTGAAGAGCTGAAAATGAGCTGAAAATGTTTGCTAGTTCCTCAAGAAAGAGGCAAAGGCTCAACACAACTAGCAAACTCCCCCTCAACTAGTGCACACAACCCAGGGAACTCATGATTTGTCAATATTTTCTCCCCCTTAGTTGAAAATGCACCATCAAGCAAATGTGCACACGCACTCAAAAGTCTCCCCCTTGACAGAATATCTCCCTCCAGAAATGCATATGAGTAAAAAATACAAGTTAGTAGCTTCAGAAATATAATCAAAAGAGTGCAAGGATGCTCTACATAGTTCTGATCCGATGACTCAACAACATCCATAAGAAGCTAGCAAAGGCTCAAACTGATCACCAGATACAAGATATGAATATGAGAGCAAAAGAGCAGTTTTCATCCAAAAAGGGTTCACCATCAAAATAGCACAAAACATGTATAGACAAGATATCCGACAAGTGCTAAACATGAATACAAGGTGAACTACCCCTAGCACAGTTCAATCATCATGCTATAGAATGAAACATAGACTTGTGTTTGCAAAATTTTATCGGAGTTTGCAGCGGTTAAATTACACAAGTTAAAATTTCAGCATGTGATTGCGAGAGGTTGAAAGCTTGTCATTGCCTAACTTTTCAACTGTGCGAAGCCTATGCAGAAGCAATCAGAAGCTTAAAGCAACAGTTTTGGTCATACACTACACAACTCAAGTTTCACTCAAAGTGCAGTGAGAAACAGTCTCGAAACTGTGATGTGTTGATAAGCAATCCCATCTCGATCTTTTCCAATTCACTTAACTTGGTACAGATTTTTAGAACAGAAAATGAACATACCAAGCAAGTGAAAGACTCAACACTAGAGACATAGCAACCTAGCATATATGAAAAGCACAAATGACTTCAACATATTCTACACATGCTAGTTGCATATCTCAATGGTGAATATTTTCAAGTTTTATGTTCATTAATCAGATTCACCATTCATAAAATAGCTCTGCTCACAACATGTATCAGTGATCAGAAAGAGCATAAGCTACAGCATCATCATAAAACATCAGAGCAAATACTACACAGAGCATAGTTACATTCTTCAGATTATATACATGAAGCTCTGAATGAAAAAAATGCAAGATGAAATGCAAAGATGCATGAAGAAACCAAAAGAAAAACACAAAGTCAGTGTATAATACAAGAGTCAAAATGTTTCCCCCATCTAAAAGGGGAAACACACACCAAGCTCACCTCTCAACCTAGCAAAAGTTGATTGATCCAAAGGCTTGGTGAAAATATCAGCCAACTAATGATGAGTATCGACATGGCGAAGGTCGATATCACCCTTCTCATAGTGGTCTCGCAGAAAATGGAAGCGCACATCAATGTGTTTGGTCTTAGAGTGCAGCATGGGGTTCTTAGCGACGCTAATAGCACTCGTGCTGTCACAAAGCAAAGGAACTCGAGAAAAGCTCAGACCAAAATCACGCAAAGTGGCCATCATCCAAAGCAACTGGGAACAGCAGCTAGCCGCAGCAACATACTTAGCCTCCGTGGTAGACTGGGTGACACTAGACTGCTTGCGAGAAGACCACGATACAAGAGAAGAACAATTAAACTGACAAGTCCCAGAAGTGGACTTGCGATCAATACGGCAACCAGCAAAATCGGCATCAGAATAACCGCAAAGAGAGAGGGTGGAGGAAGCAGAATACCAAATCCCGAATTCTGGAGTGAAGCATAAGTACCTCATAATGCGCTTGACCGCCTGACGGTGAGAAGTGCGTGGCGACGACTGAAATCGAGCGCACAAACACACCGCGAACTGGATGTCCGGGCGTGTTGCCGTCAGGTACAGCAGCGACCCAATCATACTCCGGTACTCCTTCTGGTCTACTGCTTCTCCATCCACATCCGCATCTAGGGCCGCCGTGGTCGGCATGGGTGTTGGAAGAGGCTTGGCCTCACCCATGTCAAACTTCTTCAGGATGTCCTTGGTGTACATGCCCTGGTGCACGAACGTCCCCTCTCGGGATTGCTTGATTTGCAACCCGAGGAAAAACGTCAACTCGCCCATCATGCTCATCTCAAACTCCCTGCTCATAGTGTCTGCAAACTTGGCAACCAAAGCGTGAGAAGAACCACCGAAAATGATATCATCCACGTAAATCTGGACCAAGAGAGTATCAGTGCCTTGCTTGAGGAGAAAAAGTGTTTTATCCACACATCCCATTTTAAAACCCTTAGCAAGCAAAAAGGTTTTCAACCTATCATACCAGGCTCTAGGGGCTTGTTTCAAACCATACAAAGCTTTGTGAAGTTTAAAAACATGGTTTGGAAACTTGGGATTTTTGAAACCGGGGGGTTGTCTCACATACACCTCCTCTTCTATGTAGCCATTTAAGAAGGCACTCTTGACATCCATTTGAAAAAGTTTGAACCCTTTGGATGCAGTAAAAGCCAAGAGTATCCTAATTGCCTCCAAACGAGCTACAGGAGCAAAAGTATCCTCATAGTCTATCCCCTCCTTCTGACTATACCCCTGGGCTACCAGTCTGGCCTTATTTCTCACAACATGGCCATCCTCTCCTTGTTTGTTTTTGAAAACCCATTTTGTCCCAATTGGGAGACACTCAGGAGGAGGTGGAACAAGAACCCAAACCCGATTTCTTTCAAAATTTTCTAACTCCTCATGCATGGCATTGACCCAATCTGGATCAGATAAAGCGTGTCCAACATCTCGGGGTTCAAAATCAGCAACAAATGCAGAATGAGCAAAGTGAGAGATTTGTTGTGATCTTGACCGAGTGACACGTTCGCTGATGCTGCCGATCATCTGTTGAGGCAGGTGTTGGCGCTGAATATGTCGTGGTGCATCCCGAGCAGAAATGATCTCCCCCTCAACAGCAGCTGGTGACTCCTCGGGTACAAAGGGTACCGCTCGAGATGGCGGATCCCACGGCCCCTAAGATGAAGAAGTGTCAGGGCCGTGAGTCATAGTAGAATCCGCTCCTTGCGGCACAGCAGGTGGAGGAGGAGCTAGGTCATCCATCCCTTCAGCACGCTCATCCTCGTCATCAAAAAGAGGCTCACCAATCTCATAGTCATCATCGAAAAGTTGCGAAACAAAAAGAAGGTTAAAATGCAAGATAGAAACAAGAGCAACATCGCGCAACACAAAGTGCTCATTAACTCGCACAGACCCACGAGATAGCACCTTACCTTTGCTGTTGTCGCCGAAGGTGATAAACTCCTTTCCGGCGACCGGACTAAGACAGGAGAACCACTTGGCGTTTCCGGTCATGTGCCTCGAACACCCGGAATCCACCAACCAAACGTTCTCCAATCGTTTTACCTACATTAATAAAAAGACATAGGATGAGCATACGGTCCAACACTGGGGTTAGTGAATGTGACAGAACGGCCCTAATCTCATGGCCCACGTGTCCCTGTCAACCACTGACAGCCGAACCCATGTTCCATGTGATTAAGACCTGTTCGCCACCGGGCTACATCAGTGCCCAATGTCCGCAGGATCATCTCACAATTCGGTTACAGCATTGCATACTTTTACAAATAACATCGGAATAAAGAGCGGAAGACTTAAATAGCATTAGTTTTACAAAGCAGGGTTCCAAATAGAAATTAAGGTGCAGTTATTACAAACCAAGGTCTGATAATAGAAATAGACAAAGGCAACGTAGCGGAGTACAACAAAATAAAGATACTGATAATCACCCAGCCCGAGGGTGCACAACTATTCTTCGGCCTCATCGGCCTCTTCCTGGACGATGGTCATGCAGCAGGGCGCAAGACACATCGGGGTCTCAGTCATACCTGCAGCATGGGTAACAAACCCTGAGTACTGGGGTACTCAACAAGACTTACCCGACTAAAGAAAAGGGAGAAGACTCAGGAATGAGAGGCTTAGGGTAGTCAAGGTAAGGCTTAAGCAAGATCAGGTATTTTGCAGAAAAGCATTTTGTAAACCTTATTTTATTTTGGAAAGATTCAGTATTCCTCAATTCATCGTTCCTGATTCATTTTACATTTCAAAACATTCCTAGTTGAGAACCACTCTCCGATGACAGTCAGTGACCAAGTCTCCATAACCGAGGAGCAACGTTAATCCGGATAAATAATACTCAGCTGAGGATCCCTATCCACACTGCATATGTAGCACCCAAGCTTGCATATGCCAACTCGTCTACCACGATTCCTTCAAGATTGGGGCCGGTCCTACGCCACCCGGAAGTACAGTACACCACTCCTATCCAGGTACGACGACCACGTGGGTACATGCTACTTCCGCCATCTCTCCACTCCCAGTGCGCGGTTGTCGGTCCAATAAAGGATTCCTCGGAGCCAGAGCTTTCCGAAGTATGTGAATAGTTACAAGTCTTGACCAGCAGGCCCCCATATGGATGGTCCCTAAAGTTTTTCAGTCAGCAACAAGCACCTCGGGAATCTAACCCAAGAGTACAGGTCCTGTCGGTTTTTCAACCCTGTCCCGGTCGGTGTCAACTGTTGAGTCCCGGACTACAACATGACGGCACCGTACGCGCGGACAACCTCTTCTCGAAAATGACCACATGCTAGCTAGGCAAGCAGTCATCGAACAGGAAGTAAAGCCAAATTCCCATAAAGATTCTTTCAGTGATCACACTTTTGAAAATGGCATTTATTGCAAAGTCTAATTCAATAAGCATTGCTAAGCATTTTTCAAATACTTTTGAAAAGCAGGTATCGGGTGTATCAGTGGTCAAGGTGGATAGTGCATTAATTAGGATAGCACACAACTCCTATAAACCTAATGCAATAATTTAACTCAAAAGCATTTAAGGAAATCATTTTATAAATTCAAGGAAAGGGGTTAAATGCACCGGGGCTTGCCTTGAAGAGCAAAGAGGGCAGGCTCGAGGGCGGCAGGGCAGGTGTCGGAGCTCGGGGTAGCCTCAGGGACAGGTTCGTCAGCGGCTGCCTCGATCTTGACGCCTTCTTCGGTGACTATACGAATGCAATGATGCATGCTCATGAGTATGCTAGCATGAACAATGCAACACAGGGCATACAACATGAACCTTAATCACCTTTTCTGTTTTTCTTAATTATTTAAAAAGGTCATTTTATGCAGTTGCTCCAAAAATTACCAAATTAATCACATAAGTTCATTATGGTGTAGATAGATGGCAAAACAAATTTCATAATTTTTGAAGGTCATTAAGGTGCTCAAATAAAATCAGACATTAATTAACAAAAGGCACTATTTAACAATTAAAGATAAATGCTCAAAAATCAACTTGTTCCAAAAGACTTCAAAATTTCACCAGAGACTAAACATGGCATAGGAAGCTCACAAAAATTTATCTCATGATTTTTGGAGTTATAAAAGATTTTCTAAAAAAATCCAAAACCATCCATTTATTAATTAAAAGAGGGATTTTACATTTTCAAATTATTTCAGAAAAGTCAAGTTTCATATTTTTATAAAATACTACATAGTATAAAGACTCAACTGTAAAATTTTCAGAATTTTTAGAGCAATACAGAAAATCATACAAAAAGATGAAATAACAAGACTATTCATATTTTTGAAAAGGAAAAGAGCACTGAGCTCGAGTCGGAGCGGGCTCGACGTCGAGGCTCGAGGCTCGGCTGAGAAAACAGAGGCTGGGCTCACCGAGAGTCAGAGGCAAGGCTCGACGAGGCGGATGGAAAAGAGGGCTCGACGGCGAGGCCTCGGCGGGTTTCTCTTGCGGCTAGCCTCTCGAGGGTGGCCTCGGCTCACTCGAGGCTTACAGCCCGAGGGTAGCTGCGATTTGCCCGAGGCTGAGGCTAGTCTCGGCTGCTTCGAGGGGCGGGATTCGAGGATGTGCTCGAGGGTGTGGCTCGGGAACGTGCTCGAGGGTAGTGCGATTCGCCCGAGGCTTGGGGCTCGATACGGTCGAGGGTGCGGGTCGAGGAAGGAGACGACCGCGGCGGCACTCCGACGATCCGGCGACTCTGTACACCAGGCACGGTCACCAGTAGCCGGTTAGGGGCGCAAGAAGACAAGGAAGGAATATCAGAGGTCAGAGGGAGGAGAGGTGGAGCGACGACGGCGAATTTCGTCGACCCGAGTCAGACGGCTTCTCACCGGCGCTGAGGAAGAAGGGCTCGCACTCAGCGGTGGGAGGCGGTAGCGATGGAATTGAGGGGTGGGGAAGCTGCACGGGCTGAAGGCGGAGCTGCTGGGCTAGTTGGTTGAGCGGGGGAGACTCTGGAGTGAGCTGGCCACGGTGGCGGGGTGAGTGCGGAGCTCCGGCCACCGGCGGGACTTTTATAGCCGCGGCCAGGGGCCGTTAGGGGGCGCGCCGAGGTGCGGATGAGGTTGCCTGCGGCGCGTGCTTGCGATCTCATGATGAAGAAGGACGGAATTCAGTTTGGGACCCGGGCGTCGTGCTTGCCGGCGACGGCCACGCGGCGGCGACGTCGGGGAACAGTGGGGGACGGGGGCGGAGGTCAGCGCTTGCGCGTGCGGGGGCAGAATGATGGCGCGGTCACGGGAGACAAGTCGGGGGCGGGCGTGCGGCTGCCAGGCGCGTAGCGCACGCGGCTCCGGCGAGCGGCCATGGCCGGGCCCCCCTCCCTGCTCTGACCCTAGGTAGGAGATGAACAGGGCTAGGTCTAGGTGTTGACTTTCTGAATTGATTTCTGTATTTTACAAAGTACTTCCAAATTTCGAACTGAGCAGGCAAAAACTCAAAATACCAAAGTTGTGCAGAAAAAAAGGATCTACAACTTTGTAAATATGAACATTTTCAAAATCCAAAATTTTTTGAATCACATTTCGAAATTTGAAAAGGGGACACTTTTGGGATTTTAATAAATTCATAATTACTTTTGATTTTATACTGAAAGTTGAAAATCTGTAAACACCAAAGTTGTTCCTCTTGACAAGATCTACAACTTTGCTTTTGGACCAAGTCCAAATTTGAATAGTTTTTAAATTATTAAAAGAGGGGTAAAAGCCAGGGTTTGGAATTTAGGGTTTTTCAAAGGGATTTGAAATCTGTTTTTGATTTTGGGTTTTGAACAACACAACAAAGCTTCAAGACACTAAACTGAACAAGAAATACACAAGACGAGGCACAGAGTTGAAATTACTATTTTGCCCTTATAGGAAGATTTGGGCTTTTAGGGTTTTTAGAAAAAGGGATCACTACACACAAAATACCTTTTAGGAAAAGGTAAAGGCAAGCAACCACTAGACAAACATTAATGCATGACAAGAATGATTATGACTAATGATGATGACATGTCAGGTTAATTACAGATTAAACACCAGAGGTGTTACAACCTTCCCCCCTAAAAGAAATCTCGCCCCGAGATTCTGCGTCTTAAGAAGGACAAGGGTAAAACCTTATATCTACAGAGTATCGAGAAAGTCGGGATAGCTCTTTGCTAAGAAGTCTTCGGATTCCCATGTGGCTTCTTCTTCAGAGTGTTGGTTCCACTGGATCTTGTACCATCTCGTGGTAGTCCTCCGGGTAACACGGTCCTTGTAATCCCAACACACGAACTGGATATTCAGAATATGACAGATCGGGTTCTAACTCAACACCTTCAACATCTACCACATATTCGGGCACTCGGAGACACTTCTTGAGTTGGGAGACGTGAAACACATTATGAACTGCTGAAAGATGATCGGGCAACCTTAGCTTATAAGCTACCTTGCCACAGCATTCCAGAATTTCAAAGGGACCAATATAGCGAGGTGCTAACTTCCCTTTAACTCCAAAACGAGTGACTCCTTTGGTGGGTGAGACTTTCAGGTACACATAATCTCCAATTTGAAACTTCAGAGGTCGACGTCTTTTGTCGGCATAGCTCTTCTGTCGAGATTGCGCAATTTTCATATTCTCTTGTATTTGCTTGACTTTTTCTTCCATATCTTTCACTAGGGTCAACTCCAAAGAATTCTCTTTCTCCAGGTTCAGACCAACTGAGAGGTGTACGACAACGGCGACCGTACAGTGCTTCAAAGGGTGCCATTTTGATGCTCTCTTGGTAACTGTTATTATATGAGAATTCTGCCAAGGGCAAACAGTTATCCCAAGTATCTGCGAAGGTGAGCACACATGCTCTCAACATATCCTCTAACACTTGGTTGACTCGCTCAGTTTGTCCATCTGTTTGTGGATGATATGCTGTACTATGCAAGAGCTTGGTTCCAAGTGAAGTATGGAACGCTTTCCAAAATTTTGCGACAAACTGGGTACCACGATCAGAGACAATGGTCTTGGGTATGCCATGGAGTTTCACTATGTGGTTCTTGTACAAAGTGGCATATGTGGGGACGGTGTAGCTAGTTTTGACTGGCAGGAAATGAGCTTGCTTAGTGAGGCGATCCACGATCACCCAGATGGAATCAAAACCTTTTGGTGTCTTTGGTAGTCCATTGATAAAATCCATACTGATATCGTCCCATTTCCAAGCAGGTACAGGTAAAGGTTGCAATTCTCCTCCGGGCCTCATGTGCACGACTTTGACTTTCTGGCAAGTATCACACTGAGCGACATACCGGGCGATCTCAATCTTCATCTTTGTCCACCAGAACCTTTGCTTCAAGTCCTGGTACATCTTGTTGCTGCCGGGGTGGATGGAGAATCTAGTCAAGTGTGCTTCATCAAGGATTAACTTTCTTAACTCAGGCACTTTAGGAACTACTAACCGATTCTTAAACCATACTACTCCTGTATCATCAATCCTGAAACAATCAGCCTTTCGGATTGGACCTTTTCGATGATGTGCTTGATTCCAGGGTTATCTTTCTGTGCAGCGATGATCTGCTCTTTGATAGGGGTTTCTATTATGATATTATTCAGAGTTCCTTGTGGAATCATTTCAATATTTAACTTTTCTAGCTCATAACACAAAGAAGAATCATAGGGTTTCATCATCAGACAGTTGCAATATGACTTGCGACTGAGCGCATCGGCAACCACATTCGCCTTACCCGGATGGTAATGCACTTCAAGATCATAGTCCTTAATTAACTCAAGCCATCTTCTCTGTCTCATATTCAGCTCTTCTTGAGTGAAGATATACTTCAGGCTTTTGTGATCAGTGTACACATTACAGGTACTGCCCAACAGATCATGACGCCAGATCTTCAAGGCATGCACTACTGCTGCTAACTCGAGATCATGAGTTGGATAATTCTCTTCATGTCGCTTAAGCTGTCGGGAGGCATATGCGATCACTCGACCTTCTTAGCATCAAAACACAGCCCAAACCAGTACCAGATGCATCACAGTAGACATCAAAGGGCTTCTCGATGTTCGGCTGGGCTAGCACTGGTGATGTAGTTAACAGTTTCTTCAGAGTTTGAAAGGCTTGCTCACAGGCTGGTGACCAGACAAACTTCACAGAATTCTTTACTAACTCAGTGATAGGCTTGGCGATTCTTGAGAAATCTGGGATGAATCGACGATAATATCCTGCCATTCCCATAAAGCTGCGGACTTGATGAACAGTGGTAGGTGGCTTCCAATCCAGAATGTCTGCCACTTTACCAGGGTCAACTGACACACCTTCAGCGGATAGGACATGACCAAGAAACTGTATCTGATCTAACCAGAATTCACATTTACTGAACTTGGCATACAGCTGATGTTCTCTGAGACGGGATAGAACGATACGAAGATGCTCGGCGTGATCTTCAGGGGTTTTTGAGTAGACAAGGATGTCGTCAATGAACACGACCACGAATTTATCAAGCTCTGGCATGAACACAGAGTTCATGAGGTACATGAAATGAGCAGGGGCATTGGTCAAACCGAAGGACATGACCAAGTACTCATATAGGCCGTATCTGGTGGTGAAAGCTGTTTTAGGAATATCTTCAGGACGAATCTTTATTTGGTGGTAGCCAGATCTGAGATCGATCTTGGAGAATACTTTGGCTCCAGCTAACTGGTCAAAGAGAAGATCAATACGAGGCAAGGGATATTTATTTTTGATGGTGACCTCATTGAGTGGGCGATAATCAATACACATTCTGAGAGTCTTGTCTTTCTTCTTTACAAAGATTGCAGGACAGCCCCAAGGAGACGAGCTTGGGCGAATGAAACCCTTGTCCAACAAATCTTGTAATTGGATTTTTAGCTCTGCCAACTCTCTGGGAGGCATTCGATAAGCCCTGCGGGATATGGGAGCAGTCCCGGGCTTTAGCTCTATGGCAAACTCGACATCACGGTCAGGAGGCAGACCAGGCAAATCCTCAGGAAAAACATCAGGGAATTCACAGACCACGGGGATGTCTCTGGTTTCCAGGACATAGGCGGTATTTATTTGAGTGGCTGCTGGTTTTCGAGGCATTGGAAGTTGGAGAAGGAGTTTGGAGGTGCTGTTAGGAATGTCCACTCTCACAACTCTATTCAGGATGTCGATCATGGCTTTATACTGGCACATCCAATTCATGCCTAAAATGACATCTATCTCCTGATCACGTAGCACTATCATGGTGGTAGGAAATACATGTTCCCCCAACATTACTGGTATACTGCGAACCACTTCCTTAGTACTTATACGCCCTCCAGGCGAAAATATGCAGAAACTTTCTTTCAACTCCCCAATTGATATCTCATGCTTAACGACAAATGTACGACTGATGAAGGAATGCGATGCACCAGAATCAAACAACACAACTGCAGGATGATTGGCAACGGGAAACCTACCGATCATGACGGGCTCTCCTTCTGGGATGTCGCCGACAGTGGTGTAGTAAACTTGCCCGTGCTTCTTGACAACTTTGCCTTTCTGACCATGCTGCTGCTGGGCACGGTGCTGCTGCTGCTGCTGAGATCCTCCAGGATTCTTCTGAGTATTCTGGGCATACCTCTTGGGCTTTGGGCACTCACGAGACCAGTGACCAAGCTGGCCGCAGTTGTAGCAGGGATGGTTGTAGGCTGTTTGTGGAGTGGTGATACGAACACCTGGGGCGTTCGGCTGTGTGGCACTCTGCTGGTTGGCATTATGGGTGGTGGCCGCGGTACGGACGACCACTTGCTGGTTGGGGTAAGGTAGGCGATTTTGGTGGTGACTGGGGTGGTATATGATCCTCTGGCGCTTGTGATTGCCAGAGAAGCTGCTGGATCCTGCTTTCTTCTTCTTCTTCTCCTCTTGGTACTGACGGTTGCTCTCTTCAAAAGCGACAGCCCGGTCAACAGCATCATGATACGAACCGGTCAGGTTATTGGACAGACTTCTGCGGATCTTAGGATGCAGACCTCTAAGGAAACAATCCCTCTTCTTTTCATCTGTGTTGACATACTCTGAGGCATACTGGCTAAGATGGTTGAACTGACCCACATACTGCATCACTGTGGAGTCCTTCTGCTGCAGTGCCAGAAACTGATCAAGCTTCATCTTCATTAATCCCGAAGGGATGTGATGTGCACGGAAAGCTGTGCGGAACTCTTCCCAGGTCAACTGATGACCCTCTGGCTGGGCAGCCAACAGATTGGCATACCAAGCGCTTGCTGGACCACGAAGCTGCTGAGAAGCGAACCGGGGCTTCTGGATGTCGGTGCAGTGGATAAGACTGAACTTTTGCTCCATAGTGCGGAGCCAATCATCAGCTTCCAGGGGTTCATCTGCCTTGGTAAAGACCGGTGGACGGGTCTCTGTGAACTCCACATATGTGGTTTCATGATTGATGTTATGGCGACCACGGTGACCATGGTTCTGCTGTCCTTGGTTTTGAGCCATCAGGTTAGCAGCGGCTGCCAAGGCTGCAATGGCATCTGCCAGGGTAGCAGGAACAGGTGGAGGGTTTGGAAGGTTGGCACCATCAGAACCTCCAGCTCCAGTGCGAGTGTTCACAGGCATCTGTTAAGCAACTTGGAACTTAGCATTCATAGATAGAGTTCTGAAAACAACAGACTGATAGCTCCTTCTGATACAAAGGCTGATAGATTGATAAAGATTTCTGACAGACACAACTGACCGATAAGGGGAAAAAGGTACGAAAAGAAAGATACAGACTGACTTAACAAAAGACAGACTAACGCTCCCAAACCTAGACTAAGGTTTTAGGTAAGCAGGTGGTACAGACACACGGGATCTCCATCTCCTAAAGACGGGTCTAGTCCTCATCGATGATGATCATTTCTTCGTCGTCGTCTTCTTCGAGGATGAGCTCAGGCTCTTCCTCCTCGTCCTCGTCTTCAGCGTGGACGTCCTCAGCAGGTTCAATTTCTTCGTCCACGTCTGGCTCTTGTTCCACATCGGGTTCTTCCACTACTCCGTCCTCAGGGTCTTCCATAACCGGGGGTACCAAGGGGTGGAGTTGATCATACAGCTGATGTACTTCCTCATGAAGCATATCATTGAACTGTTCAATCTGAGCTGTGTACTGCTGCAGTCCGTGGAGCTCGGCTCTGGTGACGTCCTCGCGGATCCAAGCATCATTGCGCTGCTCGATAGCGCGAACCGTGTTCCGGTTGGCCTGCTCCAGGGAAGCTCGTGCCTCATAAAACTCCAGGCGTGAGTGGTAGAAGTCATGCTCCAAGTTCTTCAGCTGAGCCTTCAGATCCTTGATCTCCTCCTTCAGGTTCTTACGGGTGCGGCGGGGAAAGCGACGACTATTGGAAGATTCTCCAGTCTCCTCCCAGCGCGTGGTGCCAGCTGGTGGCGTGGCACACCATGCGGTCCAAGTCGACTTGCGGGCAGTCAGCTTGATGCGAGCCATGTCTGGATAAGAGAAGATGGATGAGAAAGGCTAGCAAGAACAGGTAAAGGCATACTACCCCAACGAACTTAGAGAGGAAGTTAACTTAAGTGATTATGACATGATGCATGAATCGTTCCTACGGAACAAAGCAATGCAATAAATAAATAAGGTACATAGGGCTTAAAATATGTTGTTCCACTAGCTAGTGTTGCCATATGAGAGACAAGATGAGAGAAGCAATTTGGACTCAAAATAGTCAAGTTTAGTTTGTTTGGAACTCAAAAGGTCTTTTGAAGTTTTCGCAAAAACGAACACTGCAACGTTAAAGTGAGATGCTCCGATACCACTCTGTGACGGAACGGCCCTAATCTCATGGCCCACGTGTCCCTGTCAACCTCTGACAGCCGAACCCATGTTCCATGTGATTAAGACCTGTTCGCCACCGGGCTACATCAGTGCCCAATGTCCGCAGGATCATCTCACAATTCGGTTACAGCATTGCATACTTTTACAAATAACATCGGAATAAAGAGCGGAAGACTTAAATAACATTAGTTTTACAAAGCAGGGTTCCAAATAGAAATTAAGGTGCAGTTATTACAAACCAAGTTCTGATAATAGAAATAGACATAGGCAACATAGTGGAGAACAGCAAAGATACTTATAATCACCCAGCCCGAGGGTGTACAACTATTCTTCGGCCTCATCGGCCTCTTCCTGGACGATGGTCACGCAGCAGGGTGCAAGACACATCGGGGTCTCTGTCATACGTGCAGCATGGGTAACAAACCCTGAGTACTGGGGTACTCAACAAGACTTACCCGACTAAGAAAAAGGGAGAAGACTCAGGAATGAGAGGCTTAGGGTAGTCAAGGTATGGTTAAGCAAGATCAAGTATTTTGCAGAAAAGCATTTTTGTAAACCTTATTTTATTTTGGAAAGATTCAGTATTCCTCAATTCTTCATCGTTCATGATTCATTTTACATTTCAAAACATTCCTAGTTGAGAACCACTCTCCGTTGACAGTCAGTGGACCAAGTCTCCATAACCGAGGAGCAACGTTAATCCGGATAAATAATACTTAGCTGAGGATCCCTATCCACACTGCATATGTAGCACCCAAGCTTGCATATGCCAACTCGTCTTCCACGATTCCTCCAAGATTGGACCCGGTCCTACGCCACCCGGAAGTACAGTACACCACTCCTATCCAGGTACGACGACCACGTGGGTACATGCTACTTCCGCCATCTCTCCACTCCCAGTGCGCGGTTGTCGGTCCAATAATGGATTTCTCGGAGCCTAGAGCTTTCCGTAAGTATGTGAATAGTTACAAGTCTTGACCAGCAGGCCCCATACGGATGGTCCCTAAAGTTTTTCCGTCAGCAACAAGCACCTCGGGACTCTAACCCAAGAGTACAGGTCCTGTCGGTTTTTCAACCCTGTCCCGGTCGGTGTCAACTGTTGAGTCCCGGACTACAACATGACGGCACCGTACGCGCGGACAACCTCTTCTCGACAATGACCACATGCTAGCTAGGCAAGCAGTCATCGAACGGAAGTAAAGCCAAATTCCCATAAAGATTCTTTCAGTGATCACAC